>JABASC010001168.1:0-26447 GCA_019776185.1 Plutomurus gul | reverse complement strand
GAAAAGCGAAGTTTCTAAAATGTCAATTGAAATATTTGACCTGTGTTTGACCTTATGGAATTCGAATTTTCCAATTTCCTAAAAAATAAATCTGGGGAATGTTGTTAGGAACAAGTACACCAAATTAAATTTGTACGAAATCCATCGACATATATTCGAACAAATCAGGCCAAGAGATTTAAAATTCATTCTCCTTAGCCCCCCAAGGAAATTTTTTAAAACTAAAATCTCCCTCGTTGTTTCTTTAAATATGAAGAATCGACTGAGACGCAAAAAAGTGAAATTCAAACCACACTTTTATTTCTCGCTATTCTCTAAAACCTTCAGCTCTATTGGACTTACCCGTATTCGATAGATTCCAGGTGATGGAATGAACTTGAAGAAAGGATTCCTAAATAATACTTCGACCTCACCCATGATTGCAGCGATAAACTTCATTGATTCACCGTTTACTGCAATCTTGAGTTCCTTTTCCAAAGCGTACGAATCAATCATGAATGAATTCCACCTAAATATAATCAAATCCTTTGTCAAAAATAAATCATCATAGATAGTAACTAGCATGCGTTTCCCAAAGCGAGATAGAGCGCAGACGCTGAGGATGGATGACCTTGACCATAATGAGTCAAAGTCATAACACGCATTGTAAATTGTCGTCTATCTATTGACCTATTGTCTTTTGCACCCTCTATTTTGCACTTGCCCTTGACCGTAAGATTTGTCATCGAAAATCCAAGTACTTCATAAAATACGATTGAAACTTTGTATTTAATTTATTTGATTCCTTTGTCTGAGTTTAAAGATAGTTGCGATAAATAATGTTCAATAGTCTAACACTAAATCCTAAAAAGCATTGTACAGAAGTAATTAAAAAATTTCCACAAAACAACTCAAACCAAATGGACAGAATATACAAATGTTGTATGCACTTCTAACAACAAGTCACAGGGTTTAGTCCCCAAATCAAAATCACAACAGATGACCGAAATTTTTTAACATAAACACTACTGCGTTGAACCCCTCAGTGGTACCAGTACCTCTACTAGCACCCAGTAGTGCAATACAAATAACAAATTTAATTTAATATATATCTAGCGGAAATTGGTGATAAATTCGTCATTTGATTTTAGAACTCTGTTGTTGCTACATTGTGATAGATAATAGTTTAACATTTGATGTTTCATTTCCACATTTAATAAATTCCATCATTGTTTTAATGTTACCAAGTTTAAATATTAAAATAAATAGATCATCTTGCCTCGGGTGTGACTCGCGGGTTGATAGTTGATGATTGAAGGAATGAATGGAGTCAGTCGTCAGTCTCAGTCTTCTACCAACCTAAACCTAAAATGGTCAATTATTCGCAAAAATGAGCAATTGAGAAAAACTAAAAATGTGTTGAAATAATATGATACCTGGAACAAATTAATCAATAAGAATCGTCACCTCTCTGAGCTTCCTATGAATTTTAGAATGAAGAGTTGAACCAACGACCAGCGCAGCAGAAATTTAGTTTGAGAACTGAGCAGCGTGAGGACCAAAGAAGACGCTATCCGCTGCAGTCGCTACTGTCCCACGTCAAATTAAATTTACAAAGCGAGCCGATCGTAATAAACCCACTTTTTAGCTTCCCGGTTTGTATGACAAAGCATGTAATTTCTATCAAACAATGAGATTAAGACAATGGGTATGAAAATTTAACTTCCTGTAAATTTCCACAGTCAAATTTTAATGATTTTTTTAACAATGTACAAAAAAATTTATGATGCGATAATATTATGAACTATTTGTAGCCATTGTTTTAGATTGGCTAAGATTAACATCTTAGCCAAACTAAAAATTGTTCGAAAAGACCAATTGTGTTTTTCGCATTTATGAATGTGACTTAAAAATTTTCCATTGTATGTAAAGTTTGTTATCAAATTTATTGCACTATTGTTAGGTTCTATTCTTCTGCACGATGAACTAAAAGAAACTCAAGGCAATTAATTACCCTAATTCTGACACTAGTGCCCATATATCATTTGCAGAAATCCACGAGTTATTTGGCTTCATTCGATAAAACAGTTCAAAATATAGAAATTCCAACCCATTGCTTCTGTCGGTTTATTTTACGGTTTTCAATTCGGATAAGCTTAACACTAACCTAGATGGTGACACAGATAATTGCAGAATTGAAATTATCATGCCCAAAAAATAAATTTCAAGGCTAGATATTTTAGGGGAAAATATTAAATAGCCAGCATTCACTAATATATATAGCCCCAAGATGCTTACATAAATAATTAAATACAATTATTTATTGAATTGAGGGCATGCGGTTATCGCTCCCTTTGTTTATTTCCTAGCTGAATGACCCCAGTACATGCACGACGGCAGAGCTTTTGTAACATAATCAAAGGCCATTTTGCATCCTCACACGAATGCTATTTGGCACATGTTAGATCTAAAGGCAATACATTTGAAAAATATCTCAGCCTTATAACTTAACTTTGACACTTCATCTCCTCCACACCTGTGACCTGTAACCTCGCCACAGCCACCTCACCTTTAATTTTCTCACATTACAATTGATATTTGAATTTTGATTTAAAAAAATACTTTTAATAATGAGACGTTGTAATTCATTCAGAGTGCAAACAGCAGGTTTTCTGAAATTTGTGAACACAGCAAAGCAATAATTCTAAGGTGTTTTAGAACTCATATGCATTTCAATTTTGATTGATTGAGGCTTTAGAATATTCCCTGAAATCCCAAATATACTCTAGAAAAGCAAATGAGAAAAAGTATACCAACGCACAAAACTTTTAAGCCGACGAGCAACTACATACCACATTAAATCAAGCTGAGCTATGTATATGTGGTTCATCAGGCAGGAAAATCGTAAAACGATTCAGTGTGGTGAAATTGCAATTTTATTATGGCCAATTACAAAATGCATTTCCCTGCACTGATTGATAATTTTCCAGAATTTATTCCGTCTCATTCGTCCACTCGTATATAACTGGAAGTAAGCGCGCGTCCTTTACAGCTAAATGCCAACAAGCCAGTAAGTAGGCGTGCTCCTGTGGTATGCACATTTCCCACCGCATGGTGATTATAAGTGTCCACCCTCCTCTCTCCTCAATTTAACATCAGAAATCATATCACACATACGAACACAGCGCAGAGAGAGAGAGTCATAAAACTGAATATACGGAGAGCAACAGATTGTCTATAGTAAATCAAAACGATTTTTATGCAAATTATTGGAGCTTTTTTAGCACCCGAGTGTGAGATACACGCAATTTGCTCACTTTGACTTGTCTTGACTCTCACAGTGGTAAAATAAGGCTTCCTCTGTCAACAACAAGCTTGTAAGCAAGGAATTCATGAAGGATTATACGCAGGATTTGTGTACAGTGTGTATCCTCTTTGCTTCACCTTTGTTTTGCTGAGAGAAGTTCGTCTGGCGTCTGTACTCACAGCAGAGCAATGACTTCAATGTGCTGACTTACCTGCTTGTAAATTCTCGGCTTTAACTTCACAAAGAGAGAGAGAGAGAGACAGGATTAGAAAGCATTAGTGGAATATTAAATTATTAAAACGCCACCATCAATATTACACTAATGGGATTGCAAACAGAGAGCGCGGAGCATCTCTCTAATACCCCGCTCCCACAACTTTTACATTTCACTGTGTGAGGAAAGGTGGCCAGTCAGCACAGACACTCTCCATACACAAGTGATGAACTGATCACAATGGAATGAATATATGGAATGTAATTCTTCTATGATGAAGTGCACCTCTCGCGGCTTAAATGCGAATTTACGCAATGTCCGCTTTACCCATTCGCGTTTTTTGCAAAAATACATTTTACGAAGTAGACGCAATTTAAAAATCTATGGGAATTTTTGAACGAGGTTGGTTGACGGGGCAATGCATGTAGAATATCGTGATATTCAATACAGGATATTTAACATCGGTGCAAGTGCTTTTTGCCATTTCCCGAATTCACCATTTTGGTGGGTGCAACCGTGAGTGTGTGTGCCATTCAAGGGAAATTGATGAGAATAATTCAACGGTGGGTTGTGACTGATAAGCCGAAAATATTATTTATTTTCTACGCAGTCATCGAGAGAAATGGCTATAGAATATTCTTGGAACTTCTAATCGTCTATCTAATCTCCATTGGAAAACTTTGACGGAATCCAATACAATTTTCTCGCTTTCTCTTTCTCACTCTTTCTGCAGTAGTATTTGTGTTGTGAACATGTTTCAGCATGTTCGTGTCGTGTCCGCAAAATGGTAGAGCAGCTAGTTGATTTGGTAGGAGTGTGAGCGAGAGTTGTGAGTGTAGACATTTCTATAATTTAGCGATTACGTTGTAAAATGTAATGACTTAATATGTGATGGGGGGAAGGGAGGAGGAGGAGATTGCGAAGGAACGAAAACGATAAATCACCACCTCCCTCATAATATTATTATTATCCATCTCTGCAATCGACGACGACTACGACCAACCTTTCGTTGACAAATTATTCTGCAATCTGTTCCTTTTCTCTTCTTTCTTCTGTGTGTCCTCTCCACTTGCTTCACATCAAAAGATTCAGAGACTACTAATAGGATCGATTTCACATCCCTGCCTATACATCATCTGTAAAATAGTGCTCTTAGTAGTAGTCAGTCAGTGCGTATCATATATTAGCTGTGTGTGTGTGTCCAAAAGCCCACACCGCCAATACCCTTATCTATAAACGGGCATTAAAGCCCGAGCAGAGCATTGTGTAACCTATAGCCTCCATATCTACGTACGCAGAAATATATCTTGCTCCACCATTGACAATGGGTGACGAAAAAAGCCTCCAGTTGACTTCAGGTCTGTAAATGCCTACAGGGTGACCTGACCAGAAATACATTTATCCGTAATTATGTTACAAACTGTTTAGTGAACATATTACGCGGTTATCAATGTCTTGCTTTTAAAAATTGAGTTGGGATGCGGTTTTTTATTTATTCCCAATGGGAAATATCAAATAAAAAGTTGAAAAATATTAAATTTCAATAGCAATTTTCACTTTTTTTCCATCTCAGTGGAATACGAAAATGAAACTAGGTGGGATAATTTTAAACTCAGTTTAGAATGGGCACATTTATTGCTAGTCGCATTAAATCTTTATGAAGCGATCTGAAATCAGAAATATATTTCACAGTAGCAGCAGGAGTCCAATTTGAAGCACCCTGTACAATGTCACAAGATTTCATCGTGGTCCATTGGTCGTGAACGCTGCTGCAGTGGTTGTAGTGTTCAAGTTGATTCTTTGGAGGAAAGTAGGGTGGGACTGGCTCCTTTTAAGAAGTTAAGCTGTTGGAAGGTCTCCGATCCACATTTACGTATATAGCAACAATTAAAGTATTGGCCGACATTGTTTCCAATGCACGACAATGGGCCGTGTGTGTGCAGAACTTTTCTCATGTCTTTTTGTCTGCCGTCTCCGCTTCTGCTGCTGCTCTTCGTCCCCTCCTGCTTTCTCTGAAAGATGATTGTCACTGTTAATGAGACAAGATGCACGCACATACACACATGTACCTAAATCTTTACATCATTACTGTATACATATAGCACCATGTACAAGTGTGTACAGGATATCCCCACTCGACCTAAAAAGTTCTCTTATTCCTGCGACTTTCACTCATTTTAATTTCCATTTCATCACAGGGATTCGATATTTCACTAGTTTATAGATTCTATCACGCGTACAGGTAATATATAGAATATATGTGTACACGTGTGCATAGTTTAATATGTACAACTAACCATTTGTCCAAAGATTTATAGGATTCATACATTATGCATTGTAGAGGGAATTGTAAAAGTTGAGAAATGTTTCAGGTATGCCTTTGAATTCCTTTGAGTTCATTGTTAAAGAGTTAGCAAGCAGCAGGACAACCTGTGCCCATAATAAATTCCTACCAAGATTCTTATACTAATATTTTATATAGTAATAACATTTAAATTTCAATTTAACTTTAATACGTGTGTGTGGTGTGTGGATAGAAATAGAATGCTTCCTCTGTGGCGATTCCCTGTTGCAGTAGTGAATGCATCCGAGCGGCGGTAGAACGCAGCAGGCTGCTCTACCACCAACACACCACACCATGTTCACATTATTTCTTTAACACAAAAAGAAACAAGAGGAATTATGTGAAAGTTAAAAGAGCGGCTTGAAAAGGCTGAATAGAATTTAGGGTGGAAACACCTTCAAATCACGCCATTCTCCTATTACTCATTTACATGTTTTACCTGTGTTCTTTTCTGCTTCGATAGGAGATCTCCCTCTCTGCATTCACACACACAAACACACACACTGTAGGTACATGTGTCTACATGCATTAATAGTTGTAGTAGTGGCAGAACATGTTGTTAGTTTACACATTTTATTATTAGTGATGCATTCGAAGATATTGTGGCTCTCACATCGAATCAAACCGCAGAAAATGTCGAAAATGTGCACATTACGTACATTTTTCCCTATTCATTCATCAAAACAGCGACTGTAGTATCGTCCAGTCCACTGGAGAAATCGTGCAGCACCAGAAATGGCAAGCACAGAGTGAGACAGGGTCGGGAAATGCTTTGCGACTGGAGTGTGAAGTGAAGAGTGAGAGAAGGAGACAGAGAAATGTAATCGTTAGCTGTAAAAATGGGCAGAGCACCAACATTACTGATATGACAAGTAATAATAACTATGTGTGCACAGGAACACTCTATATAGTCTATATATATGCATATAGGTATATATGTGTATGTGTGAGGGCACATTAGGAAAAAACTGCACTACATACAATTGTATAGAGAAAAAATTCTTCTCTGCTCTATGCTAACACTCTGTAACAATTTTGCTGTCGTTATGTGATGTGTTTTTTATGTAGTAGTAGCAGCAGAGTACGTGCAGATTGCTGTTGTTCTCGTTTTTTGGTGTGATACGAGCAGAAATATAATGTGTATACACTTTTACATAGCAGCCACCACCATTAACATTTGCCATTTGGGTTCGTGCAGTGGCACGAAAGATGAGGATTTCCTCATCGCTAAATTTTCATCAATAATCATCAAAAATGTTGCTACCTTCGTATTGTGGCCACTTATAACATCACTGTGTACATAATACGTGCTAGCTAGCCCAAAGTTAATTCTATTAAGCTAAACCATGGTTGTCATGTTATGTCATGTCATATGTCACTCTCGTATGTCATATGTATTATTCTCGGACCAGATACAATTCTTCTTACACTGCTGCTGCCCAGCTCTTAATCACTATTCTTCCACCTTTACATTACAACATTTCTTTGATATAATTTGTAACTAGTAATTAAATACTAATTCAGTGTTCTGGATTTCTCAATAATTTTCCCTTTTCAGTCCGGAAGAAAAATCGAGCCAAATACCATTACACCTACAACAATTACATACGATCATATTGAGAGATTAACTGAGAAAGAGAAAAGTAGTAAGAAGGGAAATGTTGATTGGGGAAAGAGATTTATTAGCTGAATTGCTATATATGCTATATAGTTTATTGGTATATCTGTATATATTGTTTATATAGGGGAATGGTGCGATTTCTATTCTTATCGTCGTAATTACAGACATGAAGGAAGAAGAAATAAGTAGCTGTTTATCTGCCGCTGATCTCGTGTGACTAAATCAATGAAAAGTTTCTCGTGTGAACTGAATGTGTCTTTGAAGAGTTCTTTTATTATCGTATACTAGGAAACACTTGCTCCATTGACTGTGTCGGTGCGGAGGTGTAAGCATGGCCCATTTCTCCGCTAATTACAGGCGAATGTGAAAACAATGATGACAAAAATCGTAATTCATGAGACTTTCAATTGCGCCCACAGCCACACCGTTAAAACGGTATTATTGGCACTCATATAAAAGGTGAATACAACTGCGGGCTAATCGTCCTTCTATAATAATACAGCCTATGGCCCACTACACCAACGCTGTCTACTGTATACAACTAATGCATACAAGGAATGGCCTGTAAAATGTATGTGTACACCCACAACAACAACAACAACAACAACGAGGAGCAATGATCTTGTTGTTCTGGTGGTGCATTATTTTTTATTACAGACACACAGAGGAGGAATATTAAATGTTGACAGTGTTTTTAAGTAGGAATGAAAATGGATCAGATGAGATCAGATTACAATAAAATATCTCGCATGACCACTAAAAGTTCAAATGACCGGTCATAAAATACAGCCGGGTGCCGAAACACTTCCGCCGAGTTGTTCTCCATATCCTAAATTGAGTCGAGACTCGACCGACCAGAGTTGTTTGTTGGATCCAGACCAAAAGAGTGAAAAGTCAGTCGCCCGACTCCTCTCTCTCTCTCTCTCTCTCTCTATACAAATAGCCCCGAACACTGCATTTGACTGTTGTAGTGGAAACGGTAGCAGAAAAGTCAAGGAGAGCCTTCGCCTTCACTTCTGTAACACACACACACACATACAGGACGGCGATTCTCTCCCTTTCTCTCTCTCTACTTTCCCTGGCGTGGGTTTTGGCTGGTCCGGATGCCTTTTCTACCTTTACATTACACGCATACTAAATACACGTTCCCTTGATTGGTACTCATAAAACTCCGGAGTGATTTCTCTGACTTATTGTCCTCGTACATGAATTTCCTGTAATATAAAACCATGTCATTCGCTCAGGACACAAAATCACCTTTTCCTTCGTAAAAAAACAGCTCCCTCTCGCTCTCTATGTGTTCCTCTGCCGCTCTCTCTCTCTCTCGCTCTCTCTCCTCCATTTCGTTGACGATTAGTGTTTTAGTGCTTGTCATGGTTGCCACTACTCTGCCACCTCTCACTAAATCAATCTGCACACGATGCATTCTCATCGCGCAGTGGAAAACACGAATCTTCAAGTACTTGTCTTCAGGACAGCAGACATAATACACAACACATTTCTAAAAAGCAGCTATAAAGTAAATAGTAGCCATTACATACCTACTTAAATATATAAATTGCAGTAGCTGCGTTCATAATAAATAAATAAATAAATAGATACGTTCATAAATCCTATGCTAACAATGTTAGAACAAGTTATGGAATAGTATGCAATAGGTAATTTAACATATTTACTATCCTTAGTACTTTCTATATATGTACATGTGAATAGGGACAATGAATGGCGCCACTGTTTCTCAATGCAGTCATACGAATGGAATATGCAAGGCATCGGAATGGGGATTAGGGACGCAGGGCAGAGGTCAAACAGACAACATGCTCTTGCGCCACTCCTCAACACTCGATTGCCCTGATTGTTGGCTGGACTCTCTCCCTCTCTCTCTCTCTCTCTCTTCTATTTATAAACATTTTCTAGAAGTAGACTGTGTGTTTGTGTAGCATGGAAATATTTTATATAACGAAGGAGCAGCCAAGTCATCTTATTAGCCAGAAGTACGCTAAACCTTGTGCAATTTATAATTTAGTCTTTAATCCCAGCAGTTGGAGCCGAGACTCTGGTTTCCTGACTTGGCTTTAGCACTCATTCAAAATTCACAAGGGATTCAACAAGGACGAGATATGAAATTTAGAAGAGAGAGGCTTCAGCCACCACTAATAAACACAGAAAGCCTTAGCTGGTACTTTTACTGAGACAGTTCCTACGTGAACACACGAACCACCACCACTCCATGTATTATCCTACTTGAGAGAGAATGAGTATGTGACAGTACTATGTATACAGCATACGAGTACAACAAATACTGACACAATGCCTGAGAGAAAGCATGTAGGTATGCAGTGTACAATTACAAGTAGCACTTCTCCGATTTCACAGTGCCAGCTCCATACGTTCTTCCGTACGGTAATTCAACGAGAAAGGGTATCCACAGGACACACGGCCACCACTGAAACGAAACTCCATTAGAAAACAAAGTCATCTTGTCTTTATTTTACACGTTGGCATTTATTCCCACCACCACCCACAACACAACAACAACAAAATTCAGCACACCCACACCCACAGATGCCGGCAAAAACATAATAAGACCACCAACAACAACAACAGCAATAATAATACACGAAGCATTTTGACTCCTCACTTTCACTCACTGCTGTATAATGTGCACTCATGTTGTGCTAGCTATCTATCAGAAATAATTAATGCCTTGCGAATACGACAACACGACAGCTACAAATCATAGCAGCAAGTACATGAAATGGAGCATCCAGCACACACTCCAACTATGTTTCTATATAGGCCTATATATGTCCATGTGTGTGTGTGTGTGTGTGTTATGATGATGATAGAGAAATGACAACGTAGACACCAGCACACTGCTATACCCCATATTATATACAGTTACAATAGAGAATAGACAAATGTCTCCATTAAGGCTTTCTCTTGTGAACTCAGTGTCTTCTCTACTATTTATATCGAGCTACGCATGACAACCTATACATGTCCATATATTCTGTACATGAGCCAAAAGAGTACACTCAGCGTATTATCAACTGTACACTCGGCTAATTCATTCACAATGCCATCACACTGCTCTGCTGCTTATATGCAGTGACTGCACTCATTTCAGTCATAATAAATATTGTCAGTTGGTTGCTTTCTTTGTAAGTGTGTTTGTGTGGATGATGGGTGGATGTGGCTAATACGTTCATATTACGGAAAACGTTCTGTGAGTCAACCTTTTGACCCCTAGCTTCTTACCTATGCACAAAGGTCTTTATGCTTTTTACTGTAGTCTACTTACGTGTAGATGTACGGCAATTAATAATGTGTACAACCGACATGGCTCTCTCAGAGTCTTTGTACCTTCAATTCTGAAATAGTTTGCCCGTCCATACCAAAATTTCTATTCCTGAAGATTTCATGTACGAGTTGGATGATGTTGTGCTGCAGTGTTCTACATGATGCATGCTGTATTCTCCGCTTCAATAATTGATGTACAAACTGAATCAAGTCCGTGGCTCCACCCTCTTAATTTTAAATGCTGCCATTGTCGTAGTACTACTATTTTATCTGCATATGTACTATAGCATTCACTAGGAAAATGTACAGACAGAATATTTTCTGTTGGTTTGCAAAGTGACCGTGGAAAGGGTTTAACCCTTACTGCATGAATTTAAATTCTAAGGCAACAAATTTGAATATATTTATTTAGTAATGGCAGCTGAATATATTCATTAAATAATAAATAATTATAATATGAATTTATTGAGATGTTGTTATTGTACACGGTGGCAATCAATAAGAGTTTTAGAATGAATGATGATATTGTGACCGTGGCTACCAACTTACTGCAAGATTAATAGCGAGTTATAAATAATTTCTGTAGTACCATGGACGCCAGCAGTTTTTCTACTAGCTTTTCCAATCTCGCCTATCGACCTCATTATTTTCAGACCACCAGAAGAACTGAACAGTCGATTTTTAATTAAGTTGTGCGCTGACGACAAGAATTATCTCTCCATCATCTGAAGGAACTTTTGAACGTAAAGACCCGCCACAACACGGTTAAACATGTGAATCTCATCAATAATTGTGAAAGTAGAAAAAGAATTGACTTGCACGAAATGAATGAGTAATTTAAAACCGCCCAGACAGATCCAGGTTGATCAATTGAAACGTTATAAAATTAATAATGGTTCTAAGCATTGCAGCATTTACATTTCAGCAGCTACCGCACTGCCTACAGGCTACAGATTTTACATATGACAGAAAAGGACAGTCTGAATCACCGGTAGTTGACACTGAAAATTGAGTGCTAGTTGAAAGGGTAGGATACGAGCTGTGCGTGTATTTGTGTTAAAAACAGCAGGAATTCCCACGCGTACACAATTGTACAAATAGTTGTAGTAACTGATTAGCCACAAGAAAAATTACTCCAAAGTCCATTAACAGTTGCTGTGAATGGATTTGTAAACTGTGCATGCATGAAAAAGGACAGGAATGGACTAGCTACTAAAATAATGTGTGTGGAACGTGCATACAGTTCGGACTGGGTGAGAAAGAGAGAGACCTACGCACTGAGAGAGTGTGACGTGAGAGAAGGGAAAGCGTGTGTGTGGGGGTAAGTGGAACAGCAGAAGAACCAGAGAGCGAAAATAGAAGGGAAAGAAGAAAGCAGACTTGTTCAGCTCCGCGCGCTTACTTTCCCCGCACTCTCGCAGACACACATTCACACACGACACGAGAAACATGCTCAGCCAAATGATCGTACGGGAAAATCTTAACGATTTCACTTTATTCTTACAGAAAACACCCTTGGCTCCTGCCACGGACAACACAATTGCAAAAATCTCAAAGGCATAAATTAGAAATTAAAATCTTCCTTTGTGTGCATTCATAAAACAATAGGAAAAAGTCCACGGTCTCTGTTCACAAAATAACAAGTGTCTACGTAGACAATTCCCGTAATATTGGCTGAATACACACATATTTGCATCTAGGTACATTTATGTGAAGTGCAGATTTTGTGTACACGATAACAACATCATTCCTATTCCTACAACTCTCAGAGCTAAAGGAAGGGTGGAGACGAAGAATTAAGAAAAACGTCGACAAGCCAAAAGAAGAAGACCCCCCTCACCGTCATATGGGATACACATACCGAAAAATTGCATGTATCTTCCTGCAAAGTGAAGAATAGTTGAGAAGTTTTGTGTAAGTCTTTTGCAGTCGCAAGTAGTCACAAGCTATGTATACTACAGAACACGGTGTGTGCTCCATTTCTGTATGATGGGTGGCTGATATGCGTGGGACGTTCACAATCCCCAGCAGTTTAGTCAGCACTATCCCGCTATACTGCTATATACGTATGTAGGAAATTCTAAACTCTTATATAATACTACTACAATACATGAAGTTAAAGTCTGAATGGAAATACACACACGCGGACATTGCCTATAGCATAATATTATGCAATCGGTTGGATACTACAACATTGAAAAACCCTCGGTACTCATCCAGCAATAAGTCATGTAGGAAAAAGTGAAAGCACACACACAGAAAGAAGATTCAGAGCTGAGACTGTCTGCATAAGCTTGCACCTACCCGCAGACACAGCCATTGGCCATTGGAGAGATAGAGAGATATTGCGGGAGGAAGGAAGGAAGGAAGGGGTGCAATGGGAAGTTTGACGGTGCTCTCATTGCAGCCAGCCCATAAATAAGTTGTTGTGGAGAGAAGAAGAAGTGCAGATAGAAATAAGTGCATTGACTCTATGCTGACTTTCGCATTGTAGTGGTGGTGGTGGTGGTGGTGGTGGTCTTTGCCGTATATTTGCAGCCATGATCCAGAGTTGAGCAAGTGAGCAGGGGTCGGGCACAGAACACGCGAGCAGATTTGTATGTTGTTACCGTCGTCCTCTTTAGTCGAGTCAACTCAAAGAACATTATTATTGCATAGGAATCTGTCCCTTAAGACAAGTTTCGAGTCTGGGCCAAGCCCACCTTTGAATTATTGCATATTTTACACCAAATACTACAAACGTGCACTTTGTCTCTTTTGTCGAGTGATTTGAGGGCAACACACACTGCCACTATAGACACTCGTAATACACATACATACTATCATTCATAGAATAATAGCACAATGTGTATATGGAATAAGGTAGATTTCTGTGCTTGCTCCTAGTATTTACTCCTCCTCTGGCCTTCTATTATGTTAACATGCTATTATACTACTTGTACTACTAAAATCCACTGTCTTCTTCTTTTTCATAGTGGAGTCTTGTGTCTGTCTACTATTTACTACTACTCACTCACCCACTCACTCACTCACTCTCTCGCTCAATGCTTCTCTAGAAAACTCACTGACTTTGTTCTTCGTTTTCTTTGAGTTCCCCTTTGGAGTTTTGCTTGGCATTAGTAACACTGTGTGTGTGTGTGTGTACTTTAAAGAGTGCGGAGACGGACAGGACATGGCATTGGGGCGCGCGAGTATGTATTTGTATTTGGTGGGACGTTGAGTGGAGTGGTGCTGATCTCATCTGTGCACGCGTGCACTAACCCATGCAGTCGACGAAAGAGTCTTCTTCTTCTTCTCTCTCTTCAAACACTTACCCTTGTTCCGTGTCCGCATCAATCCTGCTCTCCGCTCTGCATACACAGGACCAAGACCACCACTACAACATTCTTACTACGGGAGGACTGACTACTTTCTCCAGCAGCACCAGCAGATACTTTCACCTTAACTCTTAATTACGTGAACTCCTATCTCCACATGAAAAGCAATCAAAATCTTATTTATCTACATTTATAATAGAAGAGACTGGTAGAGAGAAAGAGAGCGAGGGCCACCCGCTCACCACCACCAAGTCAGTCAGTCACAAGAGAAGACTCGGCGGGCTGAATTCATACAGAGGCTTGTTCCTCTCGCTCTCTCGAAAGTTTACACAAATTTCTCCCTGAAATGACAAACAAAGTCGGAGGACACACGTTTACCTTTTAAATAACACGTTTCAAGTAGAATACACAGAGAAGGTGAGTGAGCGAGCGGTGCACGAAGACAATAGTAATATCTGTAATAACAGTGGGGAGAATTTAGCGAGAACGATACAGAAGGACATTTCTACGGAATATTTCATAGCCGTTGTTTCCCTTCGTGTCAATCAATTTACTCACCTCATTCGTTTTTAATGCCCGAAACAGGATAATCAATTATCTGAGCTGGGGCTGTTTGTGTATCTACTCACGAGGCTATTATTTACTATATAGCTGCTAATATCGTCAAATCTGCCGTCAGTGTACATTTGACCGTTCATCGTCGTCTTTGCATTCATTTGCAGAGAAAATATTTCTTCTACTGTCCCCTGAAACTTTTGCAGCAGCAGCAACAGAGAATCCAAAAATATTGAATGTGTACATTGACAATTAGTAAATTGTCTGTCAGAGCACCCCGTGAGGACATGTAAGGAAATAGAAAGTGTGAAAATTGTATTCGATACATTTATTTGTATTTCGCTTTTCTTCTTCGATTAAGTGCACATGAAATCAGTAAAAGATGGATTAGTGGGAGATTGACTGATATTTATCTAGGGTTAAAAATAACTTTCTGATCACACAGTTCTGTTATTGTTTTTGTTGTTAATGTTTTGGCTTCTCGTTCGCATATCGTTCAACGATAGAATTTCTGTAATTCTTGTCTGAGTGTGCTGTGTAGAAAAGAGTTCGTCCCTCGAGGGAGACGAGAAGCTGGGGATTTTCTTAAGGTACGTGAATATTATGATTGTTTGTTCTGCTGTGTGAGTAGCCCGGAGTAAATATGAATGTATGTATGTACATATGTTATTTTAGTTTAAGTAGTATTGTGCATGTTTAGTAGCAATATTGAGAGAGAGAGAGAGAGAGAGAGAAAGTCTGTCTTTTGCAGAAATGTAAATGAATGGAAAAGAAAGGCGTGAGAAAGTGCACGGGGTAATGTAAACTGTGTATAAGAAGGAAGGAGCTGTGAGCGGTGAGCAAAAGTATTCAAGTGTCGATCCGCTTGCTTTTTCGCTTCCCTCTACACATATTTTCCTTTCCATTGTATTCTATTGCATGCCATTAGGTTGTGTTCTTTCTTTTGGCTTTGTCCAAAGATCCTTGTCGAGCCAAAAGATGGGAGAGCAACAGAATTATAATAAATACACACACTCTCTCACTCTCTATAAGCTACTACTGAATATATAAATATATACCTAGTATTTTGATACTAGTAAGTAGCATTGTAAAAGTATATAGGTGCTAATACCCCCGTGTTTACAGAACCCCTGTATAAGTAAATACATTGATAGGTAGTTATTTTGAATTTCGCTGAGAATTGTTTACAAATGTTTCGAATGAAAAGTGTGGATGAGTGGAAATTGATTGAATTTGCATGAAAAACTGACACGGTCTGCTTTGGCATTTATTTCCAGACGTAGCGTTCGGCATTCGCAGTAGAATGCTGTCTGTGTGTCTGAGTGTGTGTTTGTGCATGTCTACCTATAGGTAGACATTATGTGTGAGAGAAAAACTGGTTCAGTTGAATTTTAGGATGTAAAACGTCAGTTCAGAGTGAGAGAGAGTCGAGTCAAGCCTTTGATGTGCCTTTATGTGATGTGAATGTGATCGGAGGAACTTGTTGACTGTCTGTGAATCCTTATCAACCACAAACTCACTCGTTTTCTATTGTTTCCCTTTTCTCGATCACGATAACACGATCGACTGTTTTGTAGAAGTGGATGAGAGAGAAAGAGAGAGAGAGCGTTGTACGGATTTCGAATAGAATTCAATGTGGGGCTGTGAGTGAGTGAATGACTGAGCTTACACATTACAGATCGTGTTTTAGGTGATGTTATGTTGTGTGAGGTGGAGAGAGATGCACAGAGTGGCTTATGTGATGTGGTCATTTGTATTCTGATCCACGAGAGTCTCTCTCTCCATCTTTTGTTATGTAACGGGCGAAATAATGTGTGCCGATTTGGAGTTTTGTTACAAATCTCCTACTTGAGGCGAAAGTGAAACCGAAACCTTTGCTTTGCATTTCATTTCAATTTCCTACTCGTACAGCGGCTCCGCCAAAGCCCACACACTTGAATTCAATGCGAATACCTTAGCTCGTAGTACACGAGAGAGCACGAATGCGATTAGGCAGCCTTACCACTCGTAATTATGCGCTCTGATCTGCTGTTGCTCCATATATGTATATGACTCACATATGCAAAAGTGGATTTTCATTCTGCCGTATACGAACTACATGCACAATGCATTGGTTTTACGATTTCGTGTGTATAAACATTTATTGCTATGCACATGGAATTTTTGTGAACGGAGTTTGTTAACTATTTGTATTGGTAGTCATTTGTGGAAGTAGGTAGCTAGTGTTTGTGTTTTATTCTAATAATACGTTGCAATCAATGCCCGTGGTGGCATATACGGGCAATTTCAATTTATACGTGAGCCGTGGTAAATGTAGGTTGAATTTAGGAAAGAGTCTGTGGGGCATTCCAGTAATCTTATAACTGGATAAACGATAAATAATAAAGTGATTTTTTGGGGGGGAGATAATTCTTGGAGCGACAGCACAAAATAACTCCAAGATTTGCTAGAATTCCTTTAAATGATCGAGATGACAAAAGAGTGCGTCATTTTATTCAGAGAAGGAGTTTTCCTCCTATGAAATCCTTATAAGAATTATATTGGAATAAATTAAATCACCCTTGCATTTGAAATTAATTCCCGCTACTACAGACAATATGAATCTGTACTATGGAAAATGAATGTAGTAGACATATTTATACTATATACTAACTAGTGTAATAATGTGGACGAGAGAGCAGAGGAAAACTTAATTATGGAAGTAGCTATTAGGCATATGTATCCATTACTCTCGCTTTTTGTCACTTAATGCAATAATATGCACAGTCTACAAGATAGCTTCTGCTGTTCACTAAAACATTTTCCCATGGAGAGTAGACCAGCCAGTCCACCATCGCAGCAAAAAATTACCACTAATTTTTGCTGTAGTCTGTTAAAAAATGTGTGTAGCATTCAGACAATAAAAAGGAAAAAGATTTTGACAATTAGCGAACAAAAGGAAAGGATTTTTGTGTCTTGTCCCCATTATGGAAACAAAGGGGGAATTATATACTGGGGTATAAAAAGAATTAAAAAATCTGTCACGCATTCAAACAAAAGGCAAGATAATTTCCAACAAAAGGAAATTGGAGTGCAGGGGCGTATATGTGAATGAAGGGTTGGCGTAATTCGCAACGTGGTCCTCTTCTTCTCTGTTCTCAGAGGAGAGGAAGAAAGTACAGACACTTTCACGTTGTATATGTAATGGGAACAAGTGTTGTGAAGCTGAGCCGAACTCACCCTTTCACCACACGTAGTACATATACTGTCTAATAAAGGATTGCCCCTAAAATACACAGTGTAACAGATATACTGATATAAAAGAGAAAATAGTATTGAGGGCATTTGTATGCTGCTGCTAGTATTTAGTATCACATGTAGTGTACATCGTTTACAAGTACTTAAGCACGGATATTAGAAATGTGCTTCTCTCTTTTGGGCCACGAATACATGACACTGGGATTAATTTTGTTTATCCAAACGCTATCCATGTATTCACGTACTATTCCTCTATAGGACACATTTGCATTGAAGAGAGTGAGGGAGTAGTGGGAGCGAGCCGTTTGTCTTTCCTGCATTTCAATCCACGCTAATTTACATTCAGCTATTCCCGAATAGTTCTCACCCACCACTTATCTCTCGGTGCTGATCTGTATTCTGAGCCAGAAGAGATCAAGAAAGCACAACACCGTCAAAAGAACACAAAAGATACAATTCTTCCGTCTGTCATCTCCGCTATTATACAATTTACATTTAGCATCTGTCTCCACATTCCCTCTCCTCACATCATAATAATACAAAACGCTTCACTGAATTCTACGACTATGACAATAAACCCGCAGAGACAAAGCTACACGTACACAGCATACAGAAATGTACACTGCAAAGACACACAGTACAGTTCAAATAGAATTCTTAACCCCAATACCCCTGAATTTTAATCGCACCCATTGCTGAAACTTATTGTCTTACTATTGAAGCTCATGCACCAAGTCACCCCGAGCCAACGGTGTAATCGCCAAAGAAATAGAAATAAAAAATACTTTAAAACACTGAAAAATTGACGATATGATTTGTTTTACAGAATGCTACAAGATATTTGCTAATAAAACCATTTGTAGTATTTTAACATAGATTAATTATTAGAATAATTTGTTTATTTCCTTCTCACAGATATATTTGCATTAAGACCATACATTTTTATTAAACAAAGACAAAAGTATGTCAGTTAGGGGTGTGCACATTTCAGTCTTAGATTGTGATAATTGAATTCTTTGTATATTTACGGTGTATGTATATCAATGACCTCATTGAATTCGCTTCTATGTGATCGCACATGTTTTATAGTAAATGCATTGTGTGTGGTAAAGGAAGTGAACGTGGTATTACATAGGCGACCCGGAGAGATTCAATCAGGTACCAGTAATAATAATAATAATGCAGACTATATTCAAGACAGTCATCAAGAGCTTCTATGCACACAGTAGGGGAGTTTGTCATGTCATGATGACAAGAGAGTGCGAACTGCAGACACGGTGGGGAAGCGGCCGAGACTTTCTTTCCGCTGTACTACTAAATACTAAAAAGGACCAGTAAAGTCAACACCCACACTGAGAGACCGTATACAAAGTTGTATTGAGAGTGAGGGCGAGAGGAAGAAGGTCTTGTTCCGAGCAGAAATGAAGTTTAGAGGCGTTCTGGAGCTTAATTGTCTCTTTGGCAGTGTCAAGTAGTTAATTGTCATGTCCTTTTTATCTCCAGAGACATATGAGAGTCGAAAAAGAGCAACTCTTCTCTCTCATCATCTCCCATCAACAACTTTTTCCTCAAAACTTTAGATAAATCCGCCGTAATTATCTTTGTTCTGTGTTCTGTGTGTCGCCCAAAGAGATACACAACTGTGTGCTGTGTGTGTGTGCAGAAACACAAAGTCAGTCTCTCTCTCTCTCTCTCTGTCTCTTTCTCTCTTATCTCACAGCCTCCTCAGATCACTTTCACCACAATCCCCCAACAGCCCAACCACTCACAAACCAAACCGCCAACATATTTCATAAACTTTCTGAATCTCATTCAATTCACTTACACACGAGACTTTTCGAAGCTTTTCATCTCCTTGGCCTCCTCCAACTCCTCCGTCCTCTCCTCTGTTCTACGTGTGAAAAAAGTGAAAGCATGCACTCACTCTCTCTCTCTGTGTACTCTCCATGTGCACTCAATTCACAGCACACACACTACTACGTTACTACACACACACTAAATACTTTCAAAGCGCTAAAAGTACCTACTTCTTGCACATTTATTTTCAGCTGTACACAACCACTGCTACTGTTTCTCTCCCATTCACCATTTCCACATTATATTCTCCAGAAGTAAGACATGCCATCATAAATGGACTCATTTCTTCGCCAGCCGCCTGATATCTACTATATAGATATCTGTACATGTAATGTAGTAGTGCAGCATCAAATGATATACGCAATAATAAATATGTGTAAATGTATTATGCATCCCAGTACACATATACACATCCTGCTTCTCTCTCTCTCTCACTAATACGATACTCTCACACTCTCGCATCTCGTTCTTTTTATTATAGTGCCACCTAAAACTCGGCAACATTTCCTCTCTCAGCCTAATACAAACACACAACACAAAGACTACAAAAATTACTGTACTCATTAGAAGACAAGAAGCCGAGCAAAGTGAAACAACCCAAAAAGCTCTTTCTCTCTCTTTCTCTGCGAGTGTCTCTCTCTCTCTCGCTCTCCCTGTCCAATGAGCATTGCGTGTTCAAGCACGAACTGTGTGTAATCGTTACAAGTATGTTCAAATGTGTGTGAGTGCCTGTAGACAGAATGTGCACTCTTCCTACTCGTCTCGGTCCTTGTAACTCTTTTTTTCGATTAGTCCCTTCCTCGATGGATTTTGAGCCGTTTAGTCAGTAAAACACTTTGATTACTATTTAATTTTAGACACGCGAGCCTTTCTCTCTCTCACACACACACAGAACTTCGCTCTCTACTGTCTCCATGTAACTCTCGTGTGCACCAGATAAATAGAAAAAGAGGCCAACCTAAATACATAACCACCACAGCTCATACATGCATAGTCACCGCGGATTCTTGTCGTATCATGTCATCTGTAGTAATTGATTAGTGAGCGCCAGAACGTGAGGGGGAAATGTGAGAACACTCAATTCTCTTAATCCTTTTTTCTGCTGTTTCCCCATAATTCCACGGAAGATTACGTCATTGCTCATGTTTACAGTCACTCTGTATGCACAACCCCATAAAAGCCATTGTGTACTAGATTCATCTGTCATTGAATGTAAAGATGTGCAGGAGCTTCTCTGGAATTTTATGGAGACGGGGTGAAAGGAGAATTTTTTGCACATTCTTCCCCATACATACGATTCCAAGTTCAACTCACAAAATACGTAAGTAACTTATATAGCAACTACGTAATCTGTCTGTGCTAATCCTTTGAGTGTTCCTGCTATGCCTACTATATAATAATATCATCACACTAGCAACTGTAGTAGCAATTAATGTGTACGGCCCATGTTGCGGTTGTAAGGTAGTTAGTAAATAAGTATTACGTAGTAGTAGTAGTAGTAGTAGGATGAATTATAATTCTATAGTTTAAATTGTCTGTTAGCGTAGTAGAAGCAATACAGCCAACAACAGGATGGACGGACAAGCGGAGAGTGTATGCAAGCATATTAGGTATTTGTATTGTATGTTGAGCGTAGGGTCGCGCCAGTAGTCAGCTTTAAGACAATTCTCGTGAGAATTGTAATTTGATTAGAGACGGCGGCTCGCGATTCACATCCATTCCCTGTGCTTCTAATACGAGTACTTGAGCCGTTCGGCTCACTCTGCTCTTTTGGCTCGCTCTCTCTCTGCTCTGAACTACTATACACGCATACACACAACTACATTATATTATTCACACGTTGGCGTCATACATACAAGTGTGTATATAATACGTACACAGAATGTATCTATAGGGCGATAGCAGAGTGAAAGGCCCAAGGTAGTATCTAGTACTACGTACATTATACATTAGAAATTCATTTCGTGATATCTGAACGCCTTCCTTCACTTGACTCTCCATGATTGCATTACAAAGAGATTTCCATGTCTAGGCTACTGGACGGGATTTATCCTCCCTGCTGACTTACTCTCTCTCTCTTTCTCTTTCTCACTTTAAAGTGTAACATACTGTTGCAAGTTAAGCAAACCATCTGCATTCCCTCTACAACCCTTTCTAGTATGTAAAACAGTCGGCTCAACGCACTTTTCCTCCAATCTCGATTTTTCCTCGCCTTTTCTCCCAGTTTCTTGTCCTCAACTACTGCTATTACTTAATGCATGCAATATACAGTGTACAGCAGCATAGCCAGTGAATAGACTGACAATTTGTAAAAACTTGTGCAAGTCATTTCCCCATGTAAGAAAGTCTATGTAAGCTTTCCCGCAATATGCAACTCACAATTCGCATTTAGAAGTTAAGGAAGAGATAAGTAACTATGTGTACAGATTTCACAATGTTTAAGAGAGAATCATTAGCAAGTATTTGCCTTTATTGCTGCACCCATGGAGAAAACAATTAACACGTTGTGAGAGCTGTTGGAGAAACCCTGCTACTATTACAAATAGATGGGAAATTCACAGTGTACAACTTTCTCTGTGTTCTAGATACACAGATTCATTTCTAGTGTGACACGGACTCTGTGTTCACAATAAAACGTCATTTTGGGGTAAGCTGTGGAATTTGATAATAATGTGAGTAGGTACTCAGGTAAAGAGGTGTGATGTGAGTATGTGACACATAATACGTACTATGTGGTGTATGATGTGCAAATGGTGGCGGGGAAAGAATTTCTCTCCGCCGCCGAGAGTCGCACACACATTCTGCTATCTCAATTGCACAAATCCTGATTTAGCCCAGAAATCCAGAAAAATGTATTTCCTCCACTGTACGTAAGTGTGTGGAAATGGAGAGCTGATGATGAGAGCAGAGAGTGTTCTCGCTTGATATGACAACTTACAGTTGGATTTCTTCAGTGGGCTGCACAAGACAAACTTTATCTGACTCTATCAGGCTTCCCTCTAAGACTTACTTAACTTACCCCTCTGTTCTCTATCCTATTGGTCTACAATTCTTCGCTTTGGAGTCTTCTCGCGTCTGGTCTGCCCTCGTTGTCCACATACGAAGCTGATGCTGCTGCTGCATACGCTACATAATACAGATTCACGTTGTCAGGGAAAAAATACAGGCTCTCCCAGAATCTTCAGTGGCGGATCCAGGAGTGCGTCCCTATCTTATCTATGTCCATTCTCGCCCGCTTTTCCTTATCTTACACATTTTTTTAGTTACGGGGGGGAGGGGTGAAAATTCCCCACGACCAAGCGTTGTTGCTCCCCTTATACGCTTCCACGTGTCTTTTCCCTGTAGATCTAAGTGTTTGTGCAATACATTTAATGATCTGTTCAACAGTGCAACGTGTAACCCAATACTCTGCCCATTAGTGTGCTAGCTGTTAATGTGGGGGCGAACCGGGTCCAACCGGTTACCACTGATTGTGCCCATAAAATTCCAACACCCTGACCCATATAGTTTACCACTGCAGTATGTGTATACATATAGTTGCACACGTCATGTGAGTCGTCAGTGTCGTCGACTTTTTCTCTTTCTCATCTTATGCATACGACTGATGATGAGAGGACGACGACTACCTTTTCACCACTCTCACTCACTACACAGATTTCCCCTTCTATCATTGATGACTGTGCTTTGACTGTGTTGTGCCTTTATGTGTGTCATATATAGAGAGGAAGTCCTGGTCTGTCTATGATACGGCAGTTAGCATTACACAGTATATCCTGCTAGCTATAGAATTACCACTGCTCATGTATCTTTTCTTGTGTGGTGGGGAAGACGTGCATTAGTCTATGTGATAAGTATAGGATATATAGGAATGAGAGGTGCTAACGGAGTAGTTCTTGCAAAGAAACTTCCACGAGAAAGTCAAGTGAAGCGAAAACTCCAGTTGACTTGACTTTGTTCATATATTATATGTAGCTAGTATCTGAACTGCTGCCTTCTACTCTACTTATATGTACATACATCTGCTGCTTTTATTTTATCTTTTCCCTTCCATTTGGACCGTTTTACCTTCCCCCAAAAAACTTACATTACATCACATTACTGCTACTACATCGCATTACACACATGATAATGCCTGTACTGTGCAGGGATGTGTGTTAGGTAGCCGTGTCTACCGAATTCCATGTCAGGTGTGTGCACAGTACATTGCAGTCATGCACTAGAATTCCAGGAGCTTGTAGGTGGCTGCTGGAGAGGAGGATTCATCGATATTTCCACAGAATGATGTAAGTAAGTAATTCGAGCTGTACAGGGAAAGCTATTCCCTGTGTCTGTCAGCTATCTGTCTTCTCCTATAGATAATTAGCTGAGAAGCCTGCTTCTTTCTGCCTTCTTTTAGCACCATTAATGGCTTCTGATCCGTCCGCCTTTGCAAATAAATTCTCCTATTCTCTAATTACCTGCTCTCCATGCCTTTCTATTATCTTGTCATGTAGTACACACGAACCACTGCTACTACTATTCTTAGTAGCTACTGGCGACATTACAATGTTCACATATATAAATAGGTAGGTAGGTGTGCAGTGCAGCTCACCTTCTCAAAGGAAACTCTCCCCGGTAGTTACACGTGTGTTCCGGGTGCACACGCTGTAATAGCTACTGATGAAAGAGATCAATTACATTATATTCCTCGATTATATTTGGATATAAATTTTACTCCTGTGTGTTAAGGATTCAAGATGAGCTGACATTTGGTTGCTTTTAACTACTGTTTTCATTAAACGTTCAACATCAACAATTGTAATGTTAATTTATAAATATTCCTATGCATAGTTAAAGGTAAAAATAGAATTTAAGATTTACCAATAATTTTGTTATGCTAAGCAAACCAATTTGAATAAATAAGACTTTCGAGGAAATACAAAGAGGAAGGACCATGCCCACTAGTTTCCAGCCGATTACATTATTAAATTTTAATGCAATTTAAATTAGAAAAGAGTGTAATACAAACTAAGAACTGTTACTATTATAATTTGCAGATGCTGAGTGGAAGCAAACATTGTGTGTCCTAAAAGTAGCCTGCCTAGCGTAATATGTATATGTAAAGCTAGTATTTAGAAGTGGACGAGATGCTACAAGACAATAGATCAAAAGCACGAACACATCGTATTCGTAAAGAATACATGAATGGAAGGTGAAATGGGAAGGGAGTGCACTTTCGCATCAGAATTTATGTCCACATTATTACAGTATAGACAAGCCTGTAAATAATAACGGTGGACTGTTCTGTGAAAGTAGTATCTGCTCGTCGTTCTACCTCCTACACACTATAACCTGTGTATCCAACGAATGCCTAGAGCCATGAAGGCGTATCGTTTTCTCTTCCCTTCTCTCCTTTCCGTCTTCTTCTTCTTCCGTGGTTATTTTACTTATTTCACAGACGTGATCATCATAAACACTCAATCAAATCAGTTTGTTTTACTGGCTGGCCATTCGCAACAGTATGGATTACTCCCTACACATTGCACGTATTTACTGTATCGACAAGGCATTCGAAGAATCTACCAGCAGTTTTTCTCCCTATTTTATTTCAAACACAGATTATAGATAATCAAAATGTGAATGTAACTACACAACAGGAATGTTTCTGTTAGTGTGGGATTTGTAGGTTTTTGTGTATGCTACCTGCTGGCAATGGCCATCAACACATTATAATACCTTGGTGGCCATGGCCATTACCATGTTATAATTTGGGACGCTGGGTTATACACCATCCGGGTTAGACATCCTGTTTTGGGGGATTTCCTTTAGAAAAGCGAATTCCGAATGGATTTGTTTCCAAATTTGCTTTAAATAAACCAAAGCCAAAAAATGTTCGATATCATTTTTACAAAACCAAAAAAGTCACAATATGGTCAAAATGTATGGGTCAGTTTTTCATAAAAACCTGCTGAGTTTACACCCACGTGGGTCTATCTGCTAGACAAACATTTGCACACAAATTATAGAATCGGGTGCTGACTCCGGTATAATATGATGCATGAGGACGTGGTGTGAGAGAGCGCATGGGAGAGGGTGGAATGGAGAAAATGGACTGTGGGTGCGAGTAGTTGTTGTGCGAGAACAGTTATTCGAAAGTCTAAAAAGTTGTAATTTGGTGGCTGTGAGGTATAAAGGGGGAGTAAATCCATTGTGCTGCAAGAAATGTGATAGTCTGTTATGTGAGTGTGTAGTAACCTGTTATGTTGGGAATAATGGCCGGCAATATGTTCAGCCTGGTGGTTATAAACATTGACATGGCATAGACAAGTTGTTTTGTCAGATACTGGAACTAGAACAAAACACAGTGTACGTAGTGTTGTATGGTAGAGAGTGAATGTGATATTCATCCACAACCAGGGTTCTCTAAAAAGCAAAAAAGCAGAGGCAATTTCGGATTTTTTTGCTTTTTTGCTTTATGGATGCTTTTTTGCTGTTTTCACGCTTTTTTGCTGCTTTGCTGTTTTTTGGATTCCCCGTATAATAAATACGTACATTTTTAAAGATATTCAATAATTAAAATAATTTAAATGCTTTTTGAATTCAGAATAAAAAGCATTTCTAGGTGTCCAGATAAAAATAAATTTATTGTAGTAAATGAAAATGATGGAACCAATTCATTTATGCTTTTTATAATAACATGTAGACTGTGAAGGTATTTTGTAGTTATGAATACA
>JABASC010001167.1:0-26450 GCA_019776185.1 Plutomurus gul | reverse complement strand
GCCGGGCTGAGGAAAAAATAGTCGGGTCGGGTTCGGGTCGAGCCCGAGATTGTGTCGAGCCGAGCCGGGTAAGCCCAAAACCCGGCTCGGCTCGGCTCGATCGGAGCACTAGTGCCCTCCTTAAATCCTCAAATGACTCCAATTCATATGCATTTGTTTCTACTCCGTCCTCTCTCTTCGTCCCTTGTCCTGTTCTTATAATACGACGTGCGTATTTAGCCACAACTGCTAACAAGTAAGTAATTCTCCTTTTAATTGACTTAACTGCTAGAATGATACGCAAGTCAGAAATATTCTTACAATATGATATAAAGTGTGATAATTGGTTTATCTTGTATACTAAATTTTTCATTCAGTTTGTCTTTATTTCTGCATGAGAAAAATGCAGATGCCCCCATGCTACATTTCTAATACGATGATAGCTGCTGATAAAACTGAATCTGGCACCATATATATATTAGTGAGTTTTCATCACAAGTATATATTTATGTAATCGGTTTCGCAGTAGTTTGCTGAATAGTCAAGTAGTCAAATACGAAGAGAGTGAACGCACTCAAATCACACAATAGAGTTAGACGTGGAGTTAATGAGTCTGTAAATTTGTATTTAAGTATAGAGGCTTAAAATACAGTCTACAAATGCAGAATGGTCCTCAAGATTTTTATTAATTCTCTAATTGCCTTTTGCGAGAAGAAGCAGCAGGTAATTATTGAAAATTGAGAACACTTTTAACTAAATTTGGAATATAAAATTATACTGGTGTTTCCACTCGACACCTCTGCCTCTACGAGAGTGCTAGGGCAACTTATTGAATCCGTGTTATTGTGCATAGGCTTTCATGATTCTGATGGTGAACATGAGTGGAGACTACTAACAATAAGACCTTCCATTCGGGTTCCTTTCAGCTTTCTGTGTCCTTCTCAAGTAAATTTCAATTTGTTGGGAACATTAAAACGTTTTCTAATAATTATTTCCTGAGTTAATCAAACATGAATTTAAATTCAAGAATATTGGAGTAAGTATGTATAAATTTCAAGAAGCTTTAAGATAAAACTTGTAATGTGGGTAGATGTTTTCGATGAGGTTTTGCCTGTGATTATTTTCAATGAAAATGAAATTTCTGTTTCTCAAATCGACGAATAATGGTAAGATATAATATTTTTAGTTGGAGATTTAATATTTAAATTGAGTTTTTTGGTGCACAATTAATTCTATATGGACAATTATTGTTGATGCTCGATGTCTACAGTATTTCTCATGAAGACGCCTTGAAAAATACTCGTACATTTTAAAAAATGGTCATATATTTCTTTCTTCCAAAGCGTAATTCCCATGTATAGTTAAAGTTTGTTTAAAATGTCGATACCCAACAAATAGCGGGCCAACGGAAATGAAGTATGAAAAGAAGGCAAGTTGAGTTGGAAACTGAGTTTAGGGTAAATTTACAGGTATCTTGAGTTTAAGCACAGAAATATATATTTATATAGTAATATTATTATATGAGCTATATTAATAAGTATAATTAGATATTCGTGCTATGACTGTATCGTGAAAACGTTTCACTTTCCTATATTTAAGTTAGGTTGATCCTGATGTTTGAGGTAGCCAGGTGAAATACACGGTTATGGCTATGAATGAGCAGAAATGAGCAGGAATCTACAACATATTATATAATAGCTGAAATAACAGTTGGATTGTGAAGTTTTGATAGTAGTTTCACAACGGAGATTGTAGTGGCACTAGCGACGTAGCGTCCCTCATCTGTAATACTAGTAGGTATTGCATAAGGTGCATATTAAAGAGTGACGACTAGTTGCAGCGGACGAATATAAAACAGAATTTATTTTGAGTTGAGTCTGCTAACAATGAGATGTGCTTGTTATAGTTTAAGATGAAGGGAATGGGATTTAGTTGAGACTCGAGAGTGTAAAAAGGCTCACATCACAGAAGGCAAACTCATTGTTCCATGCCATTGTGTTTTGGGTAGTAATTTGAAAAAGGCGAATTGAATTGAATCTTTTGTATACATAAGAGGAGCATGTGTAACTTTAGATACACAGTACACCTACAAAAGTATTTACAATGGCCAGACAAAACGAGACCAGACCGTGAGTATCCACAAGCAATTAAACGATGAAGAGATAGAGAGAAAAGAGAAGTCCAAGAAGGAAAACATGTCATGTCAGCTGGTTGAAAAAATAGATTTTTCTCAGCTCATGTAACGTAGCCACTCAGCGTAACTTTCATTGGCTTGGGTGAATTTCCTTCGTTTCGTCTACTTTTCTTTTATATGTAACTTGTACGTGGATCACATGGAAAAGAACAGAACACATGACAAGTAAAGTCTAAAGGAGAATAGAACGCTGGGCATACTACTCTCACACTACACACCTCTACTATCTCCGTGTATGTACATACGCAGCTTTGTCTTAAAATACAGTCGAATGACTACTCGTGGACAAAGGGCAACATGAACATTTATTTATTGTTGAAAAGATACGTACTGCCAGTCTGAATATACACAGCTATACAATTAGCTCGTAACGTGTAAACTGGTCTATTGCACCACTACAAAATTAAATGCACGTAAATACAAATTTCAGTGGAGATCGTAGTACTCTATGCCCATGAACTGTGCTGCCCTAAAATATAATTTCCACCCTTTTACAAATTCATGTTCAATGTCGGCTAAAATATTATTTGCTGTATAAAATAGAGATTGCAAATCATAGATGCTTTGTCAATCAATCAACTCATTTTACCACAAGTGCCAAGAATCATTAAAATAAATTTTTAATTGTTTTTTCATATTAAAAATGGGGGTTCAACTTTTCAGATTTTATTGGGAATTACAAAATATTTTGAACTTTGAATTCGTAGGCACAACTTTGTGTTGAGAATAAAGTTTTGTGGATTACAAGAGAGTTCGTAACTAAAGAGCGTGCAGTCTACTATTGCACAATTACGATTACTGGATAGTGTGGATAGTAATTGTAAGCACATTCTTACAATCGACTGTTTTCAGGTAGCAAAGAAAGGGAATGAGTTGCATTGGCCATTGTGGACTAATGGAAGTGCTTAATATAGTGTAATAGATTCAATGAGAGATTCATATTGGATGAGACTGTGAGTGGTCTGGTTTGCTGGATCATCCCATCTTGTACTCTGTGCATTGTTAGAGCAGTGCGTATTTGTTATGTTCAGTAGCACCTGTCGCTATTGCTGAACAGACCACGAACAGACCACAACAAATCCGACTTCTTTGAGAGGAATTCTTTTGGACACGATACAATCAACGAACACGGGATGGAGAGTCACAGCACAGCCAGTGGAAAGTTGAGAAATCAACATGAAGAAAAGAAAACAACTTTATCATTTGGATTGCCAAAGAGTTCATTTGATACTGTAATTCGTGCTGCTTCCTTGTACTCACCTACAGTCACTATCCTATCCACTACACAAATTACAATATGGGAATACTACTATTAAATAGCTGGCTATGTTGATTCTGTATTCTGTACACAGTCCAACTGATGCACAGTTAGTACAAACGTATTTAGTTAGTACCTGATAAGGTAGTGAGACTAGAATTAAATAGGAACGTATAGAAACGAATGAAGGCCCACTATTGATACTCTTTTCTTCTGGTATCCATCAGCAAAAAAAGAAAGAAGCCCAATGGGGAAGTCTGAGTGGGTCTTGCTTTTCTTGTCGAGAATAATGTGATGTAGATTATAGTGTAGAGGCGTAAGTAAGGAGAGTCGAAGCCTTCACTTTATTTTAACTCAATTAATTGAGTTTTGGGTCGAATTAGAGGAAATAATAAGATTCACAATTTTCAAGAGTCGGCCTACGGATTTCTCTTCATCCTTTGTTGTCTATGTATATGAATTTATCTAAATAGACTATTACTCTCTCTATCTCTCTCTATCTCTATCTCGCTGTCTGATGTGTGCCTGTTCGGCTCTATTATGCAAGTGCACAGACGACTTGGACACAATGAGTACGTATTTTGTTTGTTATTACATTTTATGTGGGAAATTGCTGGCGTTCTGTGTCAGGACTTTCGCTGAGGGGATGCTATAAAAGTGATAATATAAGATTCTAGTTTAAAAATACAAGGAGATGAAAGATACGTTTATACATTTGAGATTCCAATTATACAATGTTTATTAATATTTCGAGTTTATACTGCTATGTACAAAAATACAACCAGGCTGATTGTGTAAATGTGAGCTTGTCTGCTGCATCATTTCAGTAGCTTTTCTGTTTATCCACAAAAGTTGTGAGATTGCTCTCCAGGTACGTCCATCCACCATGAACAACGATTACTCTGTCAGCCCATTTCAACTCATCTAAAGTTTAAATCAAAGGAATGAAGAATTGAATAGAAACGAAAGACAACTCGATACACTTTCATGCACGTTGCAATTCACAAGTTTGTCTTTTTACCTTTCAACCGACTAATTAACGTTTCCCAGAAAATTATTTCATCATATATTTAGAATAGTGTATAGAATGACACAAAACAAAATATGTCTGAACTTTTACAGATACTTTTTAACAGCTTGTCAAACTGCGTTATATTTTAATTAGTGTTTTAAAGCCGTTTGTGGTCCAAAATTGTTACAAACTAGCAATGTTTTTTTCTATTCTTCATATTTATTGTAATATGTAGTAACAGTGTAATGTGATTATTTTACAGCATTTTCACCAGTCCGCTTCCTAAAACTTGTCAGTCGCTTCAGTATCACCATATATCACTCCTAAAGTCATCCACAGAATCAGGGAACCCAACTTTTCATTACAAATTCAAATTAAACCACCAATCTAAATGAAATATAAGCGTTTGCTGCCTACATAAGTGAAATGTAAAAGTGCATATAGAGAAATCATATCTGTAATCGTAGTACCAGCAGCTTGATTTAATTTCCAAGACAAAGTTTAGAAATGATGAACTCACATTGACTCTATTTGTAAAGAAAAAAGTTTCCTGGATTGTGGACTAAAAATAAAGGATTGTGCGAACTGGTGACTGCCACATTATTGAGACGTATGAGGTATTTGTTCACATTGCACAATGCATCCTTTGTGCAAGTGGAGGAGAAGAGAGCATATGCAGTCAGTACACGTAAATGAATGGTGGCGAAGAAATGAATGCGAAAATTGTATCTCACTGTCAACTGCTACTGTAAGTACAAGTCCATAAGTGTTCCGTGGCCACTGCACTTGTTTGTGTGTTGGTAGCATTCAGTGCACAGAGATTCTTTGCTGTGGGACGATTATTAGAGACAGAGACAGAGAGACAGAGAGAGAGAGAGAGAGAGAGAGAGAGAGAGAGAGGAGCAAGCTGGCTAGGCTAGTCTGACTGTTTGTGTGATGTATTTATTGTGTGTGACCACAGTGGAAAAAAGTAATAGGAGAAAAGAAGGCAAGAGAAAATCGACCAACTTTGAAGTTCATGAGAGCGTGTAGATACGTATAGTTAGAGATGTGAAGATTCAGAGACAAGACAGAGACAAGACAAGTCGACTGACAACAGACGACACTCAAAAGCAACGCTCGTACAAATTACTAGACAACAAAAGTAGAACTTCCGAGAATCTTTTTTGTCCCTTCCTTTGCCATCCTCCACTCTACGTACAACATACAATCAACAATACAAAATACTCACATCTCATCCACATAATATATTTGCACTTACTTATTTGCCTCTTCCTTAAGAATAGAACAGAGCATTTAGGTAACAGTACGCAAGTGAAGACAAGACAGATATCTCCACTCGAACACAATTATTCGCATTCATCTCATCTCAAAGGGTGGTTTCCTTTCCATTCATTTCCTTTATACGACCAAAGAGTAACGTACAACATTCATCACAGCACAGATATTACATATTCATCACATGGCATTATATTCAACTATTTTCATTTGATATTGTGGTTGATGTGTTGGTTGGCCTATGACTCCACTCTCTATACACAGTCTATACACAGTGCATGCTTATATATAGATCTACTATAGACTCAGCATAGCACTCCAACCTAACAATATGTACTGCACGCAGCAAAAGAACAGTCCAATTTTGCCATGTCACGAAAAATTCATTCGCAAATGGTGTGAGGTCAAAGTTAGTGAAGCTTGTTGGTAGTGTGACAGCTGTGGTGGGTCTTGTCTGTGTCCTATCACAAATTCCAACGAGAACTAACTTCCATAGCTCGGTAGCTGCTATAAATCTCCGACATTAAATTGTCATGTGGCACACACATTTGCTGGTGGCAGCACTAATAAATAGTAGCTATTGGCTGCAGTGAACGCCAGTACCTGTAAGCATTGGGTGACTGTGTTTCTGAGAAAAAGATGACCATTCACTGCCTATATACACTGTAATAGGCACTTAGACGGAAGGAGTGATGAGATGAACTAAGAGTTTTGTGTAATTAATTGATATTGGTGTCGTCGACGTACCTTTGCCTCTATCTGCCTTTATCATGGATTCACAGTGTTCTTTACTGTCTTTGGTGGGTGAGTGAAATGTCTCACTTACTGCTGGGAGCTGTGAGCCATCGTTCCACCAGCATTTCATCAAGAATTACATTTTACACTTTTGCCGGCTCGGGAGCCTGGCCTTTGTGATTTTATGAGAATGGAAGATTCATACCCGAAGAACAGAGAGGACATGCGGTGAGACAATAGACGATGGAGTGCAGTCGTTAAATCTCAAATTATTTGCAATGATAGTTCCGTCGCCACATTTATAGTCCAAGTGTAGCCATCAGTGTACTACTACGTATCTGTGTATACAGAACTCTATGGTGTACATATACTGATACAGGAAGAATTCGGGTGGGATGCTGGCCTGCCTTCCTGCTACTACTTAAATATAGGAAAGGCAATGATGGGCTGCTGCGTGGAGGCTTGGACTAAAATACATTGGAATTGAATGAGAGTCCGCAGTGTAGCGCTGGTTCTTTGGCTATTTGCTATTTGTAATTTATATAATGTAGTGCAGTGGGTAGAAAGAGAGAGAGAGAGAGAGAGAGAGAGAGAGAGAGTGGAGCGAGTGGAGCGAGTGGGACACGATAGGGCAGCACAGAGAGCGGAGCTGACATAATTCTGGATAGGTGACAGTTGGATTACCGAGCTCAATTAAGAGGACCTCGTCGATGATCCTCAGCAGCCCATAAAACTTGATTCGGAGCACTTACTTCGGGCGCATCCATTAAGCCACTGCTATCAGTGAATACTAGTTTGTCACATGCTCCGCTTCCATCCGTGCAGCTCCTTCTTCGCTTCCAATTCTTTACTTATTGCTACACGTAGTGGTGAATTGATGCCGTCTGTAGTCTGAGATCGCTCCTCGTTCCATGCTACTCAATGTATTTATAGCAATAACGGAGTGTCTCTCATATTGACTGTGTGATCCACAGCATTAGCCATTACTATTACTTACCTAATAAAGATGTACAAAATATGCCAACTACTTACAAGCTCAAATGCAAAAATAATAACTGAGACGATGAATGTGGGTTTATTGGTTGCTAAGAATAGAAATGAAAATGAATAAGCACAACAATTGCATTGTCAAAGTATACTATGAATTCTGAATCCCATCCTCGAAGCAAATATTCAGCTCCCACCAGAATTACAAATCAAAATATTCTACGCTCTCACTTAACATGGTTTCTGGCTACAAATATTTCTATTAAAACAATTGATATGCGGTCTGCTGCACATGGGCTATACTGCTACATTCGAAGTTTGTGTATCCGCCTCTAATTTTCCAAACGAATCAATTTGATGCAAATTTTTATATTTTAGATAGAAATTTGGAACCATTATAAGAATTTTGATGACAATCAGAACTTTTCAATGACAAAATAAAACAATTATTCTTTTTAATAAAATTTTTCATTAAAGCCATATTGTACATACGAGGCTGTACAATCAGTGTTCAATTTTAGTCTACTTTTTCCTTTTTTTTTGGGGGGGGGGGGGCAAATTGTTTAGTTGGCAAACTGTTAACAAAATGGCCGCTTTTTAAAATTTTAACATTCAACAAGCAATAGTCATACATGCTAATAAACACTTCTGCCCCTTTTACCCTGCCCCCCTCAAGTTTCAACTACCCATTTTGCCCGTTTTGCCAATGCTAATGGCCGGTGCCCAGCTGAGCACAGTGTGCATACAAATAAAAACACTCACTTGTATATGTTGTGTGTGAACTCGCAGAAACATCGTGACGAATAAAACGGCCATGGAAATAATTCTTCAAATAAGTGTAATGAGTTTTTCCGCTCTTCCTTTGCACCAGACTTTGACTGGCCAAACAATGTTTTGGCTCAACATCATAGTTTTTATTATTGAGTAGTAGCGCGTAAGTTTATTTCTGCACAAAAACATTGGCTCCAAATCTCTAGTTCCGAGATGATAGATAATTATTGAAGGAAGTAGAATGAGGACTTTAGGGAAACCCTTTGCATGTTGTTCTGTAGGTGTGGATGCCTACGTACACTGTACAGAGTCTAAATAGAGAGTTTCTCATTGTTACCAGTAATGCGATGAGATGAGGTGTCTCACACAGCAAACTTAGTTGTAGCTTTCATTCAACTGGGAACTGCCTACGTGGCTAATATGTCTTTTGCATGAAGTGCTCTGGTGTTGTGCTTACTTGACTTGTCTGAGGTGATTGTGGTGGACATAGATAAATAATGGTCATGCCAAGACATAATATGCACTCTCTTGTAATCCCATTTGAATAAAAAGGTAAAGCTTGTCACGCGGTGCACTCATAGTGGAGCAGAGAAGATCAGCGCATCTATTATATGTATTATTGTGATTCATTCGACTTGACGTCTTCCCTTCCACATTTTTTCATCTCTCCGACAGCCACCGTTCGTGTACACTGTTTGCTAACAGCTGACAGTGGTACATGTAGAAAATATCTCGTGCTCCACCACCACCACCTTCTTCTTCACATGGACTCACCACCACCCTGTAAATAAATTGCAGCACCTCGCATTCATAGGATCCCAGTCTCCCTCAAGTTAGCAGTGGCAAAGGCGCTATTTTCTCATGTCTTGTGCACAATGGTTGAGGAGCTGTTGAGCTGTTCTTTAAAAAATAACATATCCAATTGGCTAATATTATGAGAATGGAATAATAAGGTCATCTCGGTGCTCAGGGTAGTTGTGTGGGTGAACTCGTCATTCTCCAATTTGACACGGCAATGTGGTTACGAACACATTGGCGAGCTACCTGCCTGATCATCTCCGTTGGAAAGCCATCTTGTCACCCATCCTGCTCCGACTTGGCACAAAATTAGACCGTTGACAGCAAAGCATTTGGCGAGGGCAGCTTATGGGCTAATACTTCGGAGGCAACAAAGTCAAGTCAGGGACCTATAGCCACGTCTCACCAGTTCCCCCACGAAAAAATAAAGCCAGAAATGATGAAGGACTGCTAATGTGATATATGTATGTATGTGAAAGAATAAAAAATAGTTCAGGCTTTGTCCCCATTACAGCAGAAGAGAGAAGACTCAGTTAAGACGAAGGGATTGCCTTGTTGAGACTGTTGAGAGTGGATCGAGTTGGTGAGTACGTAAAAGTGGTGGTGGTGGTGGTGGCGGTGGTGGTGGTGGTAGGAGATGGTGGATGGACCAAGAGACCAGACCAGATCAGGCAGCGCGATGAGATGTCATGGCATGGCAATGATGTCAGGAGCCATGGGGTATCTCACGACTGTAGCAACAAATCTGTGGTTGTCTGATCGGCTTTTTGCGTGTAGCTCATGTGTTAACATGTGGCGGACACTCACCGGGGTGTCCACACTATCCGTCTCCCTAAAAACACCATCGTGGCCAAAAGTCCCACGGGATTTCAATTCACTCGCATCGCATCACAAGAGATAGAAAGAACCAGCATATTTTTTCTTGCCTCTTCCAAAGTTCTCATTATTATCCGCTACTATTTACTACAATATCCTCAGTGCACAGATTACACTCGTATACTGTGTACAGTGGTGTGTGCTGTGAGTGACTCTTGTTGGGTCACATCACACTGCATATACTGCCTGTGTGCTCAGTAACAATATTAGAATCATCATCGAATTGTCAAGCTTGTCAAAACACCAGTGAGCAATGCAGTGAGGAGGAGCAGCACCCTTTTTTACTCTCTTGTTATTTTTTCAATCCGTCCCATCCCATGATACATACGTGGAAGTCACATCACAGCCAAACCCAAATTGACCACATGGACGCTCAAAAATAATGATAATTCACAATTCTCACGTCGTACACTTCTCTCTCTCTCTCTGTCTCTCTCTTTACCTCTGTACAATAGAAAGACGACAATCGTCTCTTTTTATGAAAACCTTCTTCCTCCTCCACCATCGTCTTCTCCTTTGTTTGCATTCATAGTAAGGACTTTGAGTGAGTAAGGTATGGTTAGTTATCCCATACTGTCTTCGACTGCTTGTACACCATTTCCTCCATGGAATCCAACCTCTGTAGTAGAGTCTGATGTGAGTGGCGAATATCCATGTGAAATTCTCAATGATATTGATTGAAAATTATTCACGCTTCATTTTAGGTGGATGAGCAGCTAAAGGATCCAAACGGCGAATAAAAAATACATTCTCAGTCTCTTTCTTGCGGCATTTCTAATCAAATCAGCTGATCCACATTGAGATAGCACAATGAGACGATTATCTAAGGGCAGGGAAAAAAACAGGAAAAAAACAGAACCATTTAGCGTGCAATGTTGGGAGGCATTGTGTGTGCACTTTTGGGACTGACTGAATAGTCAACTACGAAATCCTTACGGAATATTTAGGAAGATATTGAGACTTCTTTGTGCACTTGTTGTACACGTATGATGTATAGGTAGAATGTAGAAGGTAGAAGGTAGGACTATGACACGAGTATTCATACTGACTAATTGCTCGCTTACTGCTTCAGCTTACCTGGATTCCTTCCCAAAAAACTAAAGCTTCATGATATCAGATATGCTGATGATGTTCAGGGAGGCAGTCGAGATGACTGACTTGACTCTGTTCAGGTTACATTCATATAATATGTATTTTGAAGACGGTAGACAGAAGAAGCCGAAATTCTCACGGATTTTTATCTTCATTTATGCATAAAGATCAACGCTCTGGCTTTAAGTTAAACAGTGAGCAAGTGCTTGTCAAATGAGTGAAATCAAGTCAATGCATTCATCTCGACTCAACGAAGCAGACGAAGAAAAGTAAAGGAACACAAGTCAAGACAACGGCATCTCGTCATCCATAAACTTCTATTAGTATCCGTGCACCATAAGAAGGGAGTTATGGAGAGGTAATCTCGGTTCACTCAAATCCTATTATCATCGTCTTGTCTTTTCTTTCTAGTGAACTGTGAACGCACACACAACTACACACACAACAACAGAGAACACTGTCAAAGAATTTTCATATTATTAGGGCCACAAATGTATTGACGCTATTTCGCTTAAACCGTCGCCGTCGTCGTCGACTGGCACTGTACTGTATGTTTTATAGTCTTGGCTTTGTGCTGTGTTATTTTCTTTTCTCGTGGTCACATTTATTATACCGTACAAAGAGTCCTACATGTGCATTTCCCTACAACCCACTATGTATTATGACTCTTTTATAGGAAAACATATTCGCAATTTGCATGAACGTCAGTGTGATCATCTCTATCACATCACACGAAAAATCTAGAAGAGTCCTCCTGCAGCCTCTCTTCTTCTTCTGTGCACACAAACACTGGTGGAATTATTTATTACAAGGTAAATGCACGGACACGACCAGAGCTACGGCTGCTTTATTGTCATATTTTCAAGAATAAGAAAAAGTCCTAAGTGCATGCATCCCAAAACATTGCTGCTACTAAAATGCCAGACAAGTCACCCTTCATTTTCTTCCATCCTTCTGTTGACAGCACACTTTTTGACTACAGTAGTTTTGCACTCTAATGTGTAGGCATTACACAATCTTCAAAGTAAACTACTGTCAACGTGCTACGGCCGCTTTGTGGGTAAATATTGCAGAAAAATGAGGTGAGAGGAAGATGAAGGAAGGTAAAAAGACAAAGGCAAGTCAATGATTTCCTTCGCACTTGCTCTGCAATCCTCTCTGTCAGTCAGTCTTACATGAATTATGTGTTCGTCTGTATGCTCACGTCGATGCAATAAATAAATACGATGATTTTGAAGAACTCTTATTACTATTTATGACGCTTTGTCTTATTGGCCAACCATTGTACTTAAATGTAGGCACTTAAATTTATGCACTGTTTTAAGTGTCATTTATTTCATAGTTTATGTGAGCTGCACTTATCTCTAGTTCATTGTCACCTGAGGTATGCAGGCTGAATTAGATCATACAAGATGCTAACTAAACTAATAGCGAAAGTTAACAGTGAAAGAAACATTTTAACGTTTTACCTTAATTAAACAAAACGAAAAGATTCGGAGCACTCTATAAAGCAGGCGTAATATACATGCTATGATTAGGACCCTAGTAGGTTTATGCAATCTGCCAAAAAAAATCAGCAAAGTGTTTCCATAAAAAATACTCCAGTATGACGTGATTTTCATTTCTTTAATGAACAAAACGAAAATTCGTATTGTCGCTTGACTACTTAATTCATTTTCCGAGTCCTGAATCGAGGGACAACATGAGTCATAAATTATCCTTGTGAGCAAGCAATGATTCTCATCTATTTCTTTTTCCAGTGAGTACAAAATTTTAATCATTGTTTCAAATCCTAAGCGACATCCTCCCTATAATTAAAGTTGATATTTTAGCATGTAAACATTTTTAGTTTATTTAAAAGAAATAATGTTATTTAAATTGTACATTATAATACACAAAGAAATGTAATTAAGGGTGAGAGAACAATAATAATACTTGGATGTTCTGATCAAAGGACGAAATGGTTGAATTATACTTGCGATTATTTTTAAATGTAGACGCTTTATGTTATGGGGTTCAGGTAGTATTACCAGTCTCAGAGTAATGGTTGAAGCATTACTACTTCCCCCATTGTGAAACGACGTGATTTGGCGTGTTTTGTGAATTAATTCGAAATGAGAATTGCTGATTTTGAGTGAATTTGGTGAGTGAGCATGTAGAATCGATGAACTGTTTATAGAGAGGGGCATCTTACTTAATGTGTTGATTGTGTGATTCTTACGAAGTTAAATATTGTTGCTTTTATGCTCAAGTAGATTTCGACAAAGGAGAGAGTTAGATAGCAGAGGTGGTTACAGAGAAGTCTTGAAACATAACAGAAGCCGACCGACCGAATGGACCGGAAAAAATATATTTTGTAATGTATTTTTCTGTTCTGATGGTTTGCGTTGCTCTGTATAGCCAACTAATTCAGAGCCACAGAGTAGACAGGAGACGAATAGAGTAGAAAGGAGTGGTGAGTGGAGTGATCAGAACAGGTGTACTCATGTACTGTGGCAAAGCAAAGCAACTGAACGAAAGATGATAATTATAATCTATAAAACTAAATAGAGGAGACTTTTCCTATACGCTGAGCTACACACATTTATCCACTACACTTATTTATGTGGAAAAACGGATGAGATAATAAGCCACTGCTGCTATGCTGTATGTACATGATGACTGCCTACCTGGCTACGTACAACAAGTACGACTACATCGCACACAGGCCACGTTATACAGCCTTCGGTTGCAATTAGAAATGGAATTCGGTCTTTTAAGAGCAAATCATTGACTGCATGATACGGACACAGACAGATGAACTCAAGTCAATTCACTCCACTTCAACGCTGCACATACACGAATCCTTTCTGTACGTATATAAAAGACAGGAGCAATTCCTGCAGCTATCCAATGTAAAAGAACTGTCTAAATCACTTTTGTCCCTTAAATGTTTGATCTTTTCTATTTTCTTCCTCTCTGGTCACTTTAGCGCAACGGCAGGTGCAGCGCAGACCACAAAACGTTACGTCGCGTAACATCACATCATCACATACTTGTTTGCCTACTTTATAGTACATTATAGACCGTATCAGTGATCAGTGATATAGGATCAAATGGATGGTTGGAGAATTCATCTTGACTCTCATCTCTTTGTATATAATATCCTTTCTATTTATCCGAGTACATCAAGAAAATAGAAAGGCAAGCTTTTGCTTACAACAGATATTCGTTCATGTGGAATGCTTACTGCTCACATTTTATAAGACTGGCTTGTCTGTCATTCTGGCCTTATTATTTCCCTATAGTAGTACTGTGCGTTGTGTCGCCTTGCAAAACTGTGTGCAAGTTATTGAACATTTTTCCGCTATGCGGCCGTTGAAGAACGAAATAAGTCTGTAGAGTGTGTGAGAGTATGAGTACAGCATGGAATTGAATTGTGAGCCCATTGGAATCACTGATTTGTTTTTAAAGTGCTCACTGAGAAGGAATTAAAAGAAAGCCGAGCCAGAACAGAAGACAGGACAGAATCACTCATACAGAATTGCAAGGGTATCGCCCAAATTTCACGCTTTACACCAAAACAGCCAACACCAACGAAACCCTCTCAGGATTTTCCGTCGTCGACTTTTTTCTGAGGTGGAAGCGCTTTAAATACGTACACACTAAGGCTAAATATGTATATTTTGATGGATAACTGAAATAAGTTAAATTATAGTATGTCTATTTAGGTATTTTGCAGTTAGGCTTTCAAAGTACTTTGACCAAATACATTACGAGCATTTGGCAAAGTCTCGTTTCAGCCATGTGAAATGTAAGCGGACAAGAGTAACGACAACACATCATGAGTTTTATGATTATTATAGCGTTGAAATGAATATTCTCTTTAGAGACGAGTGCAGTAGTGGTTAAGTGCTAGTAAATGGAATGACTGTTTTTCCCTTTACCTACAGACTCACTGCACAAATCACAAGTGTTGAGTCCAGAAAACAACTTTTCGGGTTTGGAACGCAAACCTACCTATTTAGCTATGTACTTGCACGCAGACTTTGTAACTACACTCGTATAAGTACATAGTAGACGGTGTTGGTGATACAGAACGGCGCTGTACCATTTACTGTATATTTATCACGTTGGTAGCCGTGAAGTTAAATATGAGGAAGTTGTATTACGTCGGAAGGAAACTACACAAAGAACACCTGCCTCGCTGCTGTCTTGTTAGCTTGAGTTGTCTTGTGTGGTGTGCTTGTTGCATTTGCTTCGAAGTATTATTTCAGTAGGTGTCCAATATTCTAATTCATTCATGTGCTCAGCTTTATGATGAAAAAAGATACTCTTATGCAATGTGCTGCCATTCATTTTCCTTCTGATTTGCAAGTAAATAATCATAGCACATATTTATATAATAAAAGAGATCAACATAAACTTTGAAAGGAAATCTGGACAATAAAATTATGCGCTACATAATAATTGAGTATACGAAACTCTTTGTAATTACAATTACCAAATATGAATTTTTCTAATAATCCCTGAATTAAATTGATTAAATCTATAGAATTATGCCTAGTTATCGCTTTGGTAGGATTTTGCCTGCTTATTGAATACCGTGTCTATACCTACTCCTACTCTTTACCTAATTTTTCATGTACTCTTTGAGCCCCATGCCTACATAATTGTAGGATACCAATACATATACACCTATTTATTGTAAATTGTTCGTAATTTGGATTCATTACCCATGAGTTAGTTTGAATACCCGACTTTGGTTATCTGCATTCAACAAGAAGGTACCTTGAGACGGAAATTGTTATCTTGTCAGGATTTTCAGAACAGCAAAAACCTGTTATAATATTTATAGATATCGTTACATCTTCCATTTGCTTCTTTTCTGCTAAATAATCAATTTCTGTCTTGATGTAAATATGTAGTAGTAGTACTGCGCCTCTTCAATTATAATTACGCCGTTTGACATTTGACAGTCAATGTCCCAAAATTATGGGCAACAGTGCCAATCGTGTTCTGATGTCACATTTCCCCCTAATATAACACAGAACAATATACTCACAATCAGTAGTCTGTTCCTCGTATTCCTTATTCTTGTTCACATTACCTTTTGCAATGTTTTCAAAGCGCAACTCCATACATGATTTTTGCCAAGATGCAGTTTGTAGTGAATTAGTTCGACCAAATCAAATCACATCAGGACCAATTAGTGACAATTACATGAACATCATATCCTTTTCGTGGTTTTCTCATTTCCCAAGCATTTCATACTGAATGGACATGGGGACAGTGAAAAGTTTGGTAATAACCTTTCGATTATGAAAAGCTGAGCATGTATTCCGATCAGGAGAAGTGCAGTGAAGTCATCGCAGCGAAAACCGCAGACAGGATGGACAACCGATGAGATATCCACACGTGAGTCTCTCTGTGTAGGAAACAAAGTACGGCACGTATGGCACAGAACATTACCGACTATTAAAGCATCCCTGACCGTATGAAACTACGTTTCATGTTGTTTTATTGTTAGTCGCTCTCTAACAATAAGTGAGACCGTACGTAACTCTAAACCCTCTTTTTTAACCTTGAATTGGGTGGAATCTGCTCTTAAAAATATTATATAAAAAACTGATTGGATATATGTTAGCAGTCGATTTCATATGTCCATATAGTTTACTTCAAAATCAAAGGTTCGCTCTTGGGTTTTCTCAGAGCTACTTAGGTGTACAGAAATATATCACATGGCTGGGGAGCGTCGGTAAGTGGACCTGCTCGGAATGGATTCAGATTCAACCGGCCCACCGGACTCTGTGCTCTGGAATCGGAAATCCCATGCAAACAAAAAATTGGGCTGAAGTAGAGGTCCCTATTTGGCTGTGTCTTGTCAGAGCAGACGAAATATCAAACAGATCCACTTACCTACCGATTCCAATGCCCAGCACACATACATAAATACTGAAAGAGAAATAAAATAAGGGGAAATTTCGTAGTCTCACTACATCACCATTATTCATTCTTCTTGCCATTTCATTTCGTGTACATGGAGTCTGACTGGCTTGTCCTGTGCCAGCAGAAAAGTTCCACACTCGGATACGAGGCATCTTTTCCGTTGGTTAGCAGAGTATTATTATGATGCGTTCAGTGGATCCAGTCCTCTGTTCAAAGGACATAAATATGAGCAGAACACCCTGCACAATATCAGACAGGGCATGTCCGACATAATGCAAGTGTATGTGTGTAAGTAAGTATAAACAGAAGACAAGGAAAGGAACGGGACAACACTCCAAGACCCAAGTTAAACCAAGCCAATACTTATTATACGACAAGGCAAGACTCGTACCAGTCATTTATGAGTATCATAAAACTTTTCATACAATTTACAATAAAAAAATCATAGTTCGCATCATGACTTTTACCTAAGCAGAGTAACCACACACTACTGCTCGCCAATACTTAGGAGCGCTGCGTGTTATGCGGGATATAATGTTGTTCGGATATCGTTGGGCCCACAATATAAATTAGGAGCCTTGTAAACATATTAATGGCCGATTTCCCAAAGAGAGGGGCTGCTGCATGTAGACAACGGAACACGTGAATATATGTATATGTATTCACAATTAAGTAGGTGGTGGGTAAATAAAGTTTGCTAATCTGACAGGACAACCGTCAGAGTAAATTTTCCTTCAAGATTTACAGCAGCTCAAATACAATTTGCTATAAAATAAATAAAAGTGCAGATTTTAATTCACCAGATTGATTAATTGACGTGAGATCCTTCTGCCACTTAACTGTACACTCTCGAGATGGTGGGTAGTTAAAATCTCTTTCCTCTTCCCCATAGTACATAAACCGTGTGCACAGGTATTTGCACTGTACAACAGCGTGTACAAAAGTAGTAATAGCGTTATATGGACAGGCATTATATAACAATAACAATGGATGAACATTGTGGACTGTTTGTCTTATTGGTTTTGTGTGGTTAGCAGTGAATAGCCCGTGGTGCTACATTCACTCATTTGGTCATTTAACTAGTAGAGTGGGACTATAAAAGCTTGGTGAATGATTCGTAGAGAGGACTGGGCCAGGACAGAGCAAGAATAATAATATGTAGGAATAATAAAATGAGTGTTTAGAGAAAACAGGCAGCAGGGGGTGTCCAACTACAAACACACGCCTTCCCAGTAATACGTACGATTAGTTCTTGCAGCACCACGGGGGATATGCCACTCAACTGCTATTCCCTTCGACCACTAACAATGCGTTGACTGGACTGCACTGGACTTTGTACTCCTCTGCTCTCACTCTCGATCTCTTTCTTCTTCTCTCTCCTCTTCTCGCTTCACAGATCTCATTCTCACATCATACAATTGAAACTCTAATGCGTATACATACATATATAGCAACAGTATCAAAATACTATCCATCACTTTGCTTTTTCAGTCGGCTCAAGTTCTGCTCGCTGTCCAGACATTTTGACCGTCCACGACAAATGTTGTTTCGATGGGGGCACGCTGATCAAATTACACTGTTTATACTCACCACCAGACCTCTTCACATGGTTTCCATCAATGGAAAGGAAAATCTATAAGAAATGGCAACAGTGAGCAAAATACATTAGGTATACAAAAGTAAATGTTTTCATCGAAAACATCCTGCGTCTTGAAACGATCTCAGCAGAGATCATCCTATTCACATCACAGATATCGAGGACAGCTTGTAAATATATTATATAGGTACATATGTTTATAGTATTAATGTGTTCTAAGTATATGTTAATTAGAATGATTGCAGAATGCAGGGGAAAATATTTCAGAATTAAATGTGAAGAAGCAATTTATTTGAATAACGTATTGATTGGATAGATGAACTTTTTCCTGGTATTTGAACTTATTGTAGGAAAGTACTTTGGAGATGAAATGACTCTGTTTGTTGCCTCCATAGTGTCCATAAGAGCGGAGCTATTAATAGTATGTGGTGGATGGGAGGCAAGAAAGACAAGACAGTCATGGGATTAGGGCATGAAAGAGAGTGAGTAACTCAAGCTTACAAGTTCCCTTGGCCATAAGGAGTAAGTGAGTTTATGTGTGTGGCTCGAATGTTCTGAACATAGAAAAGGCAGATGATAATGGAAAGGAAAAGTCGATGTGGAAATTTATTAATCTAATGGGTGTCAATAGATTAAGGGATTGAGTGGATTTGGTGACATTTTGAGGGACGAAGCGATATGCTCTTCCACCATAGAAGCCTCCTCCTCACCATTTCTCAAAACCAGTACCAGACAGACTTGCACTGTATGAAGCATAATGCAATTGGAAATATTGAAGAAGCGTTATTAGTAAGTACCAGATATGAATCCATGCACGCAATGACAAACAAATTGCTCGCCAATATTAATTTTAATGGTAAATCAAAACAGTTTATGTATAATAATGTCGTATTTTAAATACGTCCACATGTATCACATTTAGAGGCAAACGATTTGAATCTTGATTTTTGCAAGGAAAGTTGCAGTTTTGTTTGCACAAAAGGTACAAGTCGACAATATTTGGTAATAATCTATAGGCAGTTTTTATTAGAAAAAAGTTTTGCATTAAGTAAAATACAGACTTTTGATGCATTTCTCAATTAGTAGATGTTGCAGATATGAATTGATGGTGAGCATTTTTTTTCGTTTGTATTTGCCGTCCTTTTCATTTATTATGATTTAGGTATCATGAGTTATATCATTTGTAATATTGTGTTGGTATGTTCCGAGGACAAATATCTTTCCATTTCATTTCATGCTGTAGTGCATCGAATAGACTGAGTGAGTGAGTCTACTAAGACTGAGCCTGCACTCGGATGGAAAATCATGTTTCGCCCATTAAACCTAAGACAGACCTGCACCTCTACTTCTATCACCATTTCTTTCCCTAGTCGAGCCGAAAGCGTTTTCCGGAAAGAACATGGCAAAAAACAGTTTTACTTATAGTATCAGAACTATGGACAATTAGCACTGCACAATACATTTTGAAGTGAACAAATTAAATTAGCTTTTCGGCATAAAAGTCAAAGGGAAAGTGTAAAATTTAAATATTCCACAAAGCATTTATTCTTGTATCATAAACCTTTACAACTTATTTATTTGTATTTTTGGCAATTTTTGAGTTTAGATGTACTTATAGTATGACAATATATTGTGAGTATCGTACTACAATTTTATCTACAACAATATTTTGGTGTATTGAATTACCAAGCATAATTAGGGAGAATTGGCACCCCTTCCCGTGTATTTGTACGCAGAATTGCTCCAAGGGTTCGAATCAGTTAAAAGTATATAAGTTCTGTCGTATTATTTCCTCTAGGCAGTTTCATTGTCAAGTTTCATATAAGCCTTTAAACATTATTAATATTCCGTTCTAACGGACGGAACAAGCGATCCGGAAATAATTTTTGAAGGCCACATTTTTCCCATGTGTATTAGAAAAGCATTGCTGAACACTTGAGCTACAGGCAATATTAAAAAGGACTTTTTATTATTGCAGCTTATTGACTTATAAGTGTGAATTCGAGATGCTTATTAAAGAAATTACTATTTGCACAAATGTTGTTCAATTGATTGATATTAAGAATTTGCACATGTGATAAAGTACGCCAATAATTGTGCGCTATAAATTTCGTGATACATGGTTCGTCGTGCAAACTCATGTCGCTGTTGGTTTCCATTTTCAAGGAATACTCACAAGCTAAGTATATACTCAAAGTTCAATATGCCTGTGAAAACAGAATATCTGTTTTTCGTTCACCTTGCGAATTTGCATACATGGCGGTGACTGAGTTCACCTGTGAGTATGACAAAAAATACGCTATTGTATTGTAATGCCCAACGACGGGATGAGTCATTCCTCTTTAGTTTAAAGCAAACTTTCTACTATTGGGCGCATGATTCCAAGGAACCTTTGCACTTCAAATACTTTTGGAGCTGCACAGTAGAATTTGTATTTAATTCAGAGAGAACTACATTATTAGCAAATATATAAGTTGACGTGCGAAAACAAATAAAATGTGTGCAACGCTGTCAAACGTATCAAAGTAGACTTTTGCAACAAAAAAGCATTGCTCTGCCACTTTCAATAATATCGATTCACGTCATATTACGGTCTTCCGACATGTAACAATACAATTAATTCAATTGGACATTAGGGGAAGTGGCGTGAGCCCGAATACAAAACTTTGATGCAGGTCGCTTCAATTCAAATTTCAAGCTATTCTAAAAAATACAAATAATTACCATTGTGTTCAATCACATTATTAACATTATGAGTTTGCGGGATGCATAAATAAATTTCGCACAAGTACGAAAGGGTCTCCAAAAATATCTTCGGCCCCTGTGCACTCCTGTACTCCTGTACATACACTCAACCAGTAGTGCATACGGATGGCGTTTGTATTGTTCAATAACAATGATATATAATTTCTGAATATTTGCCGGATAAGAATTGTGAGGTTACTGGTTACTGGTGTACACGTACTACAGATATTATAATATGGTTTGTCTGTGCTGAAGAGATAGGAATTGGACTGTTTGTATTGTTTACCGTAGCATCTGTGAGTGTGGTGGCCTGGCCTGGCCTGTCCTGCCCTGACCTCGATTCTCTCAGTCAGTGTAATCCAAATTCTGTAACCGTAAGCGTAGCAACTGAGCCGCGGAATAATTCCAATAATAATTCGTCGAAATTGCATGGTTTGTCTATTGTGACAGACTGATGGTGATATGATGTGTGAGATGTGTCGTATTTAATTCTATGTCGTACATACGTGTTCCTTCGATTCACTTGTTCTGTGCACAATATAACAGCCATCACCCTCGATCACTTTCATTCCATCATATTTAATATTAATATTATAACATTCACTTGATTCTGGTCTAGTCTATCTGTTGAGCGAGTGGTGGCCTTTCCTCCTAACCGAAAATAAAACTGAATGACTTGCTCTCTTTTTTTCCTACCAATATTCTCATACTTATTTAATATTATGCTTTTGTTAGGCTGCCCAAGGTGTTCTCAATTATTATTAATAATAGTAGACACTGTATATTTTACATTACAAATGCAGCAAGTAGTAGCAATAAGTGTACTGCTCTCTGCATCCCATTACTCTGATGTTCATTTGGTTCGTTTTCACTTTTATGAATTATTCATACCTATTATAACGTATGTCGACTGACTCCGTTTCAGAGAAGCGAAAAACAATACATGTCTACACTCTTATTTTTATTCCTACACGTTCTCCTCTATTCACACTTGCAAAACACTTCATAGCATAATGCCTGCTACTTTGTGTAGCTATTGCACAGTGAATAGTGGTGGCAGCAGAGCCTTAATTACGTCGAGACCAGAAACTGGCCCACATCACATCTTCCCGATTATTCGTCCCATACCTGCAATCACATAGAAGGCCCCCTGTAATACACACAGGTTCATAATTATTGACCGATAAATTACCAGAAGGTCTGAAGCAACAAGCAATTACCACATTCGCAGTAAAACACCTACTAATCCTTTTCAGTCTGCGCTTTTATGATTCTAAGCGGAATATGCCAAGTATTACTGTAGTGCAAAAATTGGCGTACTTTTAATACATAAGAATTTGTAAGCGCAAACTTGACCATAGAAGACCATAGAAGACCACACGAAGGGACGAAATGATGACGGACTAATGTCCATTGCGTGTCAACACTGCGAGCTTTATGGCTGCGGGTTCACTTTCCTTTATTTTATGATCTAACCAAGATTACACGTAAATACAAATAGCCCACAACTCAGCCAACGACAATAACACACGGAATACTATTTACTTACCTTTAGCATTCTTCACAAACAATTAGCTATGAAATCCAAAGCGAGCATAGATGCAGTACGCAGGGATAGGCATCCACAGAGACAGCACAATGAGCACAGAGGAAATTAAAGAGTACGATTGCTACAGTTAAAATTAAACTAAAATGCACGGCAATTCGAGCGTCCATTCTTGCTTACAATCGTCAGTGTTATCATTGTTTACTGTTTTCGCTCTTGTGCGAAAATTTGTACCACACGAAATGAAGTTAACAGAAGAAAACAAAAAGTAAGTGTAAAGAAAATAAACACATATAATGCGTACATAAATACTTGCGCCTTAACATCTGTAGGTATTACATTTATGTTCGTGGATACATAAATGTTTTATTTATATACAAAACCACGAGCGTATATGATGAACAGCGACATTACTGTAATATAAAGTATCCGATCGAGGAGTTTTGTTTTGTTCGTTGTTGTAGGGCTGTTACCTCACTGTACATACACATTATAAGCATCAGAGCTTATGTGTCTGCTTCTGCTTACTGCTGTGTATTCACATTTACCTAAATACATGTTGGTGGAAATGGTAGCATACGTACTAGAGCTGGATTCTATGTACACTTCCATGGGATCCAAGTGCTGCAAGTGCGATAGTGAGACACACAGACGGCCACACAGTAAGACAGTTTTTTCCTCCCAAATGGATATTTTGACCCCGAGTTTTTACATTCTTACTTCATGTAATACAAAATACATAGACAATAATGCACCACATTTCTTCACTGTCAAATGTTTACCTCTACGATGCTTACATAAGAATAGAACGGTTTGTACACCTATCATTTCTTAGGCTTGGATATTGCTTGGTGCACAAGTAATGCACTGGGGTGACATTGTTTCGTCAAAAACGTCTCAGTTTCATGTGCAATGTTAAGCAGTAGTTCTTGTAGGCACGTCCAATGAACATCTCACGACCCTACAGCTTTGTCAGTGTTTCAAGATGAAAACAGAGATCAATTTTTTTTATTGCATTCTTTAGTTGTTGAAATGAGAAAATCAAAAAAATAATGTCACTTTTATTTCTAATCTTTTAGCTAATGATTCTTGCATGTACATAGTTTGCTTCTACAATTTTATGCCTTCTGGCTGAGAATCCCAGTATTTTCTTTTACTTTAGGGCCCTTCCTACAATCAGAGCTTAACTTTGCCTAAAGATTGTCAAATTATCATATTTATGTTTAAGTATATGCGATTTGTCACTTGATGAAGAAAGTATAAATATTACATTGTAATTTATCTTATTTACAAATACATTTTGTTTATTTAACTTTAAAAAATGTGTGTATTTGATTAGATAGTAATCTATTCCAGTAGCAACCTCACCCAGGCACAAGTCAGTGTCAGTGTATAGGAGGAACATTTATAAGTATAGTAATTGTTTTACCATTCATAATATTTATCATGGTAGTACAACTTTGTCGCTTTTTAGCCAAAATATGTGTAAGTAGTATCGAATGGTGCAGTTTCACGTATAAATATTTAGTATAATCATAAACACGAGATTTCTGGACAGCAGATGAAATCCCTTAAACAGTTAAGCCCCTTTTAGTAAGTAGGAGCCCGGAGTAGGTCTAATAGAAGAAAGGGACAAATTCTAATGGAAAATGTCCATCTTAACATAAGCGAGTGTGTGTGTGTGTGTGTGTAAAAGGAACACTTGAGCCAAAGGTCTTAACTCTAGATCATTTTTCATTCCATCCCAAAATCTATGATTGCTTATGTCAAAAGGGACACTGGTTGTGCAGAAGGAGAGAATAGTTTGTGAATAGGTAGACTTCAAAGTGTGAGTTGAGGAGGACCCTGTTGGAATGGCAGAAATATCTATAATCTAAATGCAAGCCCTGTTTCTTCAACAGATCTTCGGTTACTGAGTGCACATTCAATTCAACGTTCACCAATGATGGATCTATGCATTCTTTTCAACAATTCTGACTCATTTTCTACCTCGTCGTCCTGTTCGACCTCTGGGTTACTCTCTATTACAATTGCTGTGCATGCTGCTAAATCCGGATTTCCTGAGATGAGACACTAAACCCAACGGCGCGGTCGTCCAACAGAGTAGCCACCAGCCACCACACCGATAATTTCTCCCAGAGTCTCATTGCGATTCTCTGTCTCTAGTCACCATTTGGAGAGACCATGCACACCACCAACAAAATAATTCTCTCCACACAAAAAGCACATAGAAGGCAGGATTAGCAAAAGCCCCAGCTTACGATAGATGATATGGGGAAACACTCGCGTCATCCAATACAATGTCATCTAATGCATTGAATTTCACATTGTTGCATCCTTGAATACAATACTGTATTCCTTTTTCTATCTATTAGGTGTCGTCCAGCAGCAGCGTCTAAGAAATACCTTAAGAACAATTATGGATTTTTATACCAACCAGCTTAATTATTTATCAATTTCGAATTCATGAGTTGAACAAAATTAATGTTTTTAATAAATAAATGAAGAACTGCATTGAGGAATTTCAGTATTTGCTATTGTCCATTAAAACAAATAATGACTAGTCAACAAGCTGAGCTCCACGGAATTCATCCATGTTAAGTGAGTCACAACTGCCCAAAATGACCAATCGTCAAGGCTAGTTGGATTGTTAGCAAATATTACTCATGTATCTCCCTAAGCCTTCCAACACATCAACTATAATATAATAATCATAATAATTGCATTTGTACGAGATTTCAGCATCCCACGTTCCTTTTTATCTGTATTTGTGGATTTAAGGTAGATTTTAAAGAATGTGCTACTAGCACATTTTATTACACTGTTGAACTAAGCAATTGGCTTGTGGCTGGTTAGCCTGGTAGGAGCAGCATAGAGTGGCTACGTACACAGACCAATTGTAAACTAAATGAACAAGGGAAGCATTTCTGATAAGGCGACTGCGACTTGAACAGCTAGACATCATGAAATTCATTTAGCTCATTTTCATCATTTGATATTCTGGACAGTGTGTTGTTGAGTTGGGATGACGATGAGCGTCATTAAGTTTTAACAGATAATGACTACGAGTGAATTCGAGTTGAGGGTAGTGATTGTGTGGTAGTTTACTCATGAAACATTCAAAGACCAACTGGAAACTATTAACTTCTATGTATCATGTAGAAAGATAGCCAAGCGAAGCAAAGGTAAATGCACCAGGTAGACAAGGGAAGACAAAACCAACAAAGACGCAGCACTACGGAAAGGTCGTCATCATGAGATGTTTGTGTGTGTGTGTGTGTATAGCACACAATATTATTATGTCTCCCAGTACATTTCTGGTGCAGTACACATTTCAGTTATTAGTTCGCTCTATTTCGTGTAGGACATGGGAGACGGTCGTCGTCGTCGTCCTACCAGAATCTGAGTAAGAAGAATATTATTATAAGATGACTGTAGATGGTAAGTATCTGAGAGGACATGACTAGACTGTTCATGCACTTGAGCAGTATTCTTGTCTTGTCTCGTCCACTAGAATCTCGGAAAATATTTTTTGCTGTGTAAAAATGCTTGTAGGTACGTACTGTCGTTTATATCCACACAATGGGTGGATTGTGGGGATATAAACGATCTTTCACACATTAAATGTTTAGAGGTTAGGTGAGTGAGAAATTT
>JABASC010001166.1:0-26459 GCA_019776185.1 Plutomurus gul | reverse complement strand
TTATGTTTTTAACCGATTGCTTCCTTTCGGCTACTTTTATTTATTTATCTGTAAAAAATCGGCGATAAAGAACTATACTTTTTGCTCTGTTCTAAATATTTAGGAGAGGAACTTTGGTGGGTAGTGTAAATGTTCACTCGCGGATTTGGTTTATGTGATTGAAGATGTTTAAAAATTGTCGTACACCTTTAATTATCAGACCGGCTTACATCTTGCTGTGCGCAAGATTATTTTTTAAAGCTACGGAGGTGAAATGACAAGTGGATATATTACGCAAGGGTTACGTGGGGGAAAAAAGCGCCGACATAGCTTGAATAGTACAAAGAAAGAATGCACACGTAGTTCGACCCCGAGATTTACAAGTTGTGTACCAGAAATAAAAATTCGTGAAACTATTGACAATGTATAGATATGAAATAAATAGTCTGATTTGATCACTGCACTGTTGTTGGTGGTACGATGCCAGAAAATATAAGAATGTTGTGTCTGTTCCCTGGATGAAGAGTGAGAATCACGTAGCGAAACATGGAAAAGTACGAGTAGCAACGATTAAAAGTGTGCAGAGTTACAGACACTTGTTTCAGTTTCGCTCTCGCCGTGGTCCGTGTAATAAACGCATCAACAGTTATTGGGTGTGGTGTCTTTTCAAAGAAGAGTACATTTGAAGCCCGTCTTGGTTCGCAAAACGATGAAAACGGGCTATTTAATATTCTAATAGGAATCCAACCAACGTAGGTACATTACACCTCTTTGTTAGCATAAGTATTCGTGTACGAGTTAGCGCACGCGTGTCTTTATTGTTTTCGGTATTTTTCTAAGATTTGTAAATTCTCTCTGCAAAATTTCAAGTTTGACACATTTCGTAGACAATGAGAGAATCGTTTGTGGTCGGCCGAAAAAGAATCACTCACAGCAGCAGAGTAGCATGCTAATGTTAATACGAACAACAACTAGTATATTACTATATGTAGTTTAATTTATCACCATTGTTGCAAGAATTCACATATTTATTTCTGAATTCTAAGTAGCACGCAGAATGCATATTATGGATTATATATAAATATTCATATAATTACATAAGATTTATTAGTTTGCGTCTCAGTGAATTGTCCGCCGCACTCGACTGCATGCAGCTCTCTATTACGTAGTATAGTTTCTATTGGCAGCACTAATTAACGAAGTCAAAGGTATGTGACGTTCTATTTACAGATTCAAGCAGCATCTTAATGTAAAGCTCGTGTTTAGAATGCAGCAGCATTATAACATTTTATATAGGAACAAATTGTCAGCTACTGTAATACACATGTCTTGCTGTTATTGCTGTGGCTTTGTAGGGGCAACATTGCTGTGCCTATAAAAGGGAATAATGTGGAATAAACTGGCAGTGCACGTACACTCTTGCATTGCATCCAATAAATTCAGTAGCTATCATTTTGAACTCTCTGATCAAATGGAAATTTACGCTCATGACTTACTTGTTAGCTGGTGTGCGAAAAATATTCGCAGCATATCACCTACGAGCATTCACAGTTTGACAGTCATCCTTTGATCTTCGGCGATTTTTTACAGCGAATGATTAAAATTTTCATGTGATAAGTAGATAACAAGTTAGATTCATGCTGGAGATATAATGGCAATCAGAGGCCAACCACCATACATCATCCTTAATCAGCTTTTTTCCCACTTCAACATGTATGCTGCTGGCCAACCACAGTCTTTTATACATACGCTTGCCCCTGCACCCTCAGTCCTTTACACCTAACAAGTAGCAATAGACAATGAAAATTCCCACTCTTGATTTCGTTCACCTTCATCAATTTGCAGATTAACAGCAAAAACTATGCCTTTTCTCCCTATTCCATAAATTGTACAATTGTAAAAGTTGAATTGTACAAAAATCGGACACTTGGTATCAAATGCGGGGCTGCATGTGAAGATATTTGATGTTGTATGTACGTACGTAACACTGCCTGTGTGTGTGTTTGTAGAAGAAGGAGTTGAAACCAGTAGGCAGATTTATTGTCCTATTTCATTATTACATAATAGGACCTCATTATGGCTGAGTTAACCGGTTGCACTATCTCCTGTATTCACATCTAATCTGTTGATAAGGAATTAAGAGAGAAGCATTGCACCGATCAGTGGCAATGAGTAATTTATTTCACCGAATCTGTCCGTCTCTTTTGATGCGTAACTATTTCCTAAGCACATTGCTATGTCCGTACTGTGTTTCAGCCAATAGAGAAATGATGAATGTAGAAGAAAGTGGGTATCGGCTGCTACGCACGGAAAATGAATGGTGTTCCATTCTGCATTGCTACCTGATTTGCGTTTAAATCGACGAATTTCCTTCAATGAAACGGATAAACAGCGATGCTGTGTAATGTGTCCAGTTTTTGTGACTGGAGAAACGAATTGCATGCTTTAACAGTTCAGTCAGTCCCTACAACAGTGCTAATGTACGGTGAGCACGGATATTTCAAGTTTTTATCTCTGAGAAAGTGAGTTGATGCTGGCTGACACTGCCAATCATTTCGAACTGTTATGTTCCTCAACCCTAGTCTCTACATTAAAAGAGTAGCATCTTCTACAAGACACTATGTTTTGCTGCACGCGAGTTTGCTTCACTTTACGATATTGTATGCCAGACTTAATCTCTAGAATTCTATAGGCTGAAATGTGCTGCTGGAAATCATTCTTAGCCTTTGCGATAGGCGGAGATCGCTTTTTCATATTCTCCTCTAATTCTATGCTATTAGGATGGAAATGAGCTAAGAGGATCTGGTGGTGGTGGTGGCTCCTTATAAGGGATCTCTCTGCAAAATCTTTCACACAGCCCACAGCTGAAATACCAATCTCTAAATTCTCTGTAGTTTGCATTAATTACATGAGTTAAAAAAATTACTATCGTTTCGCGGGATATTACTATTTATTACTACACTATTTTTCATCTATAACCTAAACGTACACATACACATCTAAAAGAAATGTAAAATATTTGTTTCGTTTCTATATTTTTAATCAGTGCCGTGGTGTACAGTTCATTCGAAAGATCGAGGTATATATTAAGTTGTACGTACAAATCTAGAGTTATTGAAGGCTTGTAGTAAATTGTTTACGGCATCAACTGTGTTTACTTTAAATATTAGCAAATATCTTTGGTAAAGTTGGTAGTGCTCATTACGAAATGTGCTTTGGAATGATTTATGGGTAGGAGGTGGGTATGGATGTGTGTAAATTTAACTATTTAAATATCATGTACGCGTCAGTTGATTGTTTGGCCAATTTGATTAGAGCAGTAAAGTAAGTTGGTGGCAGAAGAATACTTCTCGTTAGCCCTTCATGACTACATTATCAGCTCCTGTCATCTTGTATGCAAATCTTGTAATATGGAAAACATCCCTAGCCAGGTTTAAATAATCACTTTGCTGTAACACAAATAAAAGCTTAAGCTTACACCTACTTTTCAACTCATTAATTACTGGCTAATTTTAAACATGTACAGGGTACAAGGCTTCAGGAGCTCCCTTTGCAATAATTATGAAATGCACAAGTAGGAAACACAGGAGCGAATAATTCTAACAGAATGTTCAACAGGTGGTTTGGTTGGAGATGGCTGGCGTGTGTGTACCTGTGTTAGTGAACTGTGTACGCATCATTGTTAAATACGTCCGTGGAAATGATAGTTGATATTATTACATGTGTTACGTATGTATCCCACTGTGCTGTTGTGTGAAAGCAGTGCCTTGTATTTAGAGACGTCGTCTCGTGTGTACGTGGCATTGTACTCTCATGACGTGTGTGATTCGCATTTGTTGATCTGCAAGTCGCTCCGATTCATAACATTATATTAGTGCAATCACGAGTGAGTAGGTTAGTGGATTTTTTTAATAAAAATCTATTTTATTAAATTTAAAATAAAAAATGATGAAAACGAAACTTGATTTCTCCGAGCTGCATGCTAAAAGTCTGTCTTAGCACGAACATAAAAATTACACAACCAGTCAGTATCAACTTGAAGATTTTAACACACTATCGACATCAGCACCAGAGTCTGTGCTGATGGCAGGCTTTCATTTTTGTTGATTGAGAGCTTAGAGGGAACAAGAAAAATGTCATACAGATGCGTAGATATCATGCATTATGTATACGTTACTTTACATATTTGTTTTCGTGGCTACACCTTTAATGTTGATGCTGAAGTCTTCAGCTGACAGTGTAAAATCTAATTACTACACACAAAGAATGCCAAATGTCTACTTTGTAAGTTATTTCCCTTTGCATTGAATTTTAATTACCGGGCTGGAAACATTCCTGTCACGTTGATGATGAATTTGGTTGGTGGAGAGCGAAAAGATGCAACATCTTTTCGAGCAATTTGAAAATAGATAAGAATAAAAATTGCATCTTTGATCGTTTACCTCTAAGATTGTAGGCTGTTTGTCATATTATTACTGAATAATTGTCAGATGACCGGACAGGCTTAATAATATGGGTGCATCTTAACGTAATTTGCATTTTAAAGCCTTGTCGATCACTCTCTGTAGTCCGTAGTGTTGGCGAAATGATGCGTTACACCCCACTAACAAGTGTAAAAGCACAAATGTTATAAGTATTGCAACATTCGTAAAAATGAAAAATTTTCTAATGTAATTAGCAATTACTCATCACTTTCTATTCTTGTCTCATTTGCGGCAGTGCGATACAAAGATTTATGGCGAGAAGAACATTTCGTGTAATTGTAATGGCTACTTTATAAGCAATACGTTTTCACGACCGATTAATCAGTGATTTTTAGCTAAATGCGATGTACGTGCAAGAAAAAGCTTCTGCAATCTGAAATAATGTTTGCAATGGATAGACTGAGAATTGATATTTGTGGCCAGCCTCTTTGGCTGCCTTGTTATGCACATAATTTCAATCGGCAAATTATGACACGTAATAAAAAATGAGAGCAGAAAAGGCAATTGCTAATGACATGCTACTTCCTCTACTATATAGAGTCTGCGTAGCGCTTATTAAAAAGTAGCTTCCATTCCCATCACCCTTTCTTATATTTGTATGTATGTTAGTTGTAATCAAAACCAGAACTGCAGTAGCAATCAATTTCATGGAGAGTTTTGCATGCCAACTAAGTCCGCATGAATCCAGCCAAACTACTGGTGTGAGCACCACACGTAATAAGTGCAGGACAAAGCACAGAAGCCAGCCACGTAAATAAATGAATGGGTATTTTATCTCTGTTAGCTCTGCTTTGACTGTTAATTGACGAATTTTCTCAATGGAGTAGCATCGCTTACACTTACATAAAGCCATGCTCATCCTCTATGCAGACAGATAGTTGCTTTGATATAAACAATGAATCTTAACTTGAATTTAATAACTCTCGTGAAACGATTCGCAGTGGATTAGTGAGTCCTATGTGCCAAACTGTCCAGTTTTTATTCACTCACTTATGTATACATTAAAAGTATGTGGTGAAGAAAATTCCAACTTTTTCTGGCTTGCTGTGAGGAAGAAAGGAGAGTTTTTCACTTGGTGGTGTGGTCGGGTGCCAATCATGAGCTGCTGTGTACACGATGCACGCGAATGCCGTTTGTACTCCCTTGACTTGTAACTGACGGAATTTCTGTATGAATTATTATTCTAAATTTTCACTATGCAGCATTTGAATTATAGGAGTATCATCTTTCTAGCGGAGAAAAAAAACACGCAGAAGCTTATAGCATGTAAAATATATTGGCGCACTTATCGTCAGTTTAAGTATATTGTAAAGTATGTTTTCTTTAGTATTTTATTGAACATGGAAGTATTTAGACAGTTTAACAGAAAAACAAAGCAGAACTACTGCGAACAAGTTCGGTAATCTTTCAACTTTCCTCAAGAACAAACAAACAAACAAAACCACCCAAGTGTTAACTTTATACTTTGTCTGGAGAATTGGAGGTGAGACTATATAGTTTGTTTGCTGTACGAGTGACTTTGATGGCTGTATGCTCGCAGTGAAGGAAACAAATGTAGGCAACTCTATTCGTCGACTGCATCATTAAAAGGGCAATAAAATTCTGTCTCTACGCTAACAACTTAATCAGAAGCTCCCCACATCTTCCAGAATGCACACACACACTCGGTCCACTATAGTAGTCATTCACATTTGTTGACCGAGAGATGCTGAGATAAAGACTGCGTGGAGAGATCAAATAAGCGAGATAACGTTCAAGAGAATGTGGTGGAATTGAGGAAAAGTAACATTTTTTAGTTTTTCGTGTCTGCACAAGTTTGTAGTAGTAATCATTGTCAGAGGAAAAGTATATGGCTGGCCCTCTTTACTGCGACTTTAATTATGTGCTAAGTAAGAATCGATCTGCTTATATAATTATGGTGTAATAAAATCCCACTTTTTAAAGAATTTCTAGATCTGTAATATAGTATATGTATATGAGCATCTAAACGTCTAAAAAGTGGAATCTAAAAAGTAAATCTTAAATCTCATAATTACCTGCTTTTTTTGTACAACCACATAGAGAACAAAAGGTCACTGTTATCTATTAAACCATACTCAATAATTTATTTATCCACAAATTACGGAAATACTGTCTGGTAGTGAACCTATCATTGATCTCAATTTAACAATAAAACGAGAGTACCATTAGAATTCGATTTTGCACCATAAAATGTAACTTGGGGCAAACATCTGCGTATTATACTATTACTCCTTTCTTGTGTACAATATGTTATCTTCAGTGTTCGATTCGGGTACACCATTCCGTATAGTAAATGTGAACTATGATTAACGTATTTGTTTCGACAAATTACGACAATTGAATTACTTTTACTGTGCAAGGGGTGCATGAGCTGATCCAAAACTTTGCATGCAGCGAAAACAGCAGAATATAACATGTAGACTTCTTCAGACTCCTACTGTAAATAATTCTTTACTGAAGAAAGTTGCTTATCTTTTTGTCCAAGTATTTATTTACATTCGTGAGATAAGAGTGAGCGCAGACGTTAGCAAAGCGAGTGGAGAGCAAAGGTGATGTGTCTTGAGGAACAAGGTAAATATTTCTGTGATGCATATGCGTGTTTGGTAGCAAGTGTGTTTTCGTGCGGCCAACAATTTCGTCACTGATTACTGAATGTGGATATAAATTATTGGGAGCGCTGATTTATCTGAAAATGATTGTCGTGAGACATTAAATAGTAGTTTGTAGGAACAACAGTAGTAGTCGCAGTGGGATAAGCAGCAGTGGTGCATAGAATCCATCCGGTAATAAGTGAAGGTGTAAGCCTAGCAGCTATCACCGTACGTCATCAGAGCTCCGTGATGAGTTGTCCTGTGCTGAACAGCTTTCCAAGCTGACAATACAAGCTATATATCGACAAAAGAAGCAAAAAGGCTGCATACCAACAATACCAAAGTCCAGACCAAGTGTAAGCAAGCGAAAAAACAAGTCTACAATATTTAATGCAAATAGTATCTTGTCGAAGGGGACTCGATATGAATTCATTTCGGAAAAGTGTGAGAGGGAGATCGAATCCAGTTTAACAACTAAACTAAATCCGAAGCAGTCATAATAATACGCAGCTGAATAAATAACTGAATGAGAGAGTGTGTTGTGTGTGTATCTACTATATAGTTGAGCAAGGCAAGAACAATAAGGCAAGGCTTTCAATCTTCACACACTGAGAGATAGGCTACTGCTCAACTAACCGCAAGTATGTACTTATCGGTAATATAATATCCACACATTATAATATGGTGTAAGGGCAATGGTAGCAATGAGTGGACTGCTGCTGCTGCTGCAAGTAATGTAGCTAAAGAGAATCTTGTATAATAATAAGTGGTTGTGGGTACTCCCCAACGACTAAATTGATCTGGTTCAGTTTCACTAATACTTCTACTTGTCTCTCGTCTTGCTGATTTTAGCAGATTGTGCTTTGACATTGGGCAGAACATTCAAGTATTACATACGATTACATTACAGAATTCTATTATCGAGGAGCGAAAGCAATTATTCAGATTCTGGTAATGATAAGAGCTGAAAAATCAAGAATTGTATTTTTTAAGTTGCCCCCACCACGACATAACTTAACTTAGCTCTAGTCATTCACATACCAAAGTATGTAAATGTGTTCTTTGGCCAATTCGATCCCGGGGCAAATTATATCACAAACAACAACAACGAGAGAGGTATGAATAGTGGTAGTATGTAGTTGGTTCTGTACTCCTGTACTAATATATAACCTGCAAGTCGTAAATGTAGGTTTGCCTTGCATTACATCTATAATGGGCTCAGAGCTGGTAGCTATACTGAGCGAAGACATGACAAGTTACAGATAACACATAACATGTCTGCAACTTGAAATTTGTGTGATAATTTCATGGTTTGAATGAGTGCTGCTGGTATACAGGCTTTATACCTTTTCCCTCATCAGCCTACACCGTACACTACTATACACTCAATTTCATTTCACTCACTTACTCGGCATTAGTGTTGCTATCAAATCAAAAACCTGAAGTGACTCTGTGGCTTGGCTTCAGAATGGGATTGGAAGAGGTTGCTCATTTCATCTTCTCTCTCTCTCTATCTCTCTCTCACTGTGTGACAGCATCCCGAAATCTTTTCAAGCTCCTGGATATTTCAACAGTTACCAAATTCTTAGCCTTCGCTTGTTTTATGGTTATATTTTCACTAATTTAAGATAGCCAGTAGTTAAGATGCGAGTGGCTCTCAAACAGTATAATGGCAGAAGTTGCTACAGCAAGTCTTTATCTGCAAGTTTCATGTGTCCACACCTCAGAAATGTACAGTGTTACAAAATAACTAGTTTATCAACATAAGAAAGAAGATTTACTGTAATAACTCTACAGAAATAAATAACAAATAAATACAATGCAGATAGTGGTAGCTGATAGTAAGATCTGAGGGTACACCACACCACCACCACCACCCTCACGTATTAATAAGACGACGATTTTAAGATTAAAGTGAGTGTTGGTGCTGTGTAGAATTTTTTTCCACAGACGCATGCTACCACCGTAATAAAATATAATATTGGAATGCTCATTTTTTATTCAGCACCAGTGAAGCATTGATAGATAGGTGAGTGAGTGTTACAAGTCTATGTAGCAGAGTCTGAAAGACAGAGTCGTAAAGTGGAACCCGTATATTAAATTGAGGAGTGTAGGAAGGAGCCAACATAACATAACACTCTGTGCATTTAATATTAAATCGAGCATTAAAGCAGGGATGAGGGGATCCACTGCACTTAAGCAATAATAATAAATAGCCAGAAAGCTAGTAGTAAGCTGTTGATAAGGACATGCAGGTTGTATATAGAGAGAGACACTGTATAAACTTTTTGATGAATGCAAATACGTAAAGTGTTTCAGTTGGTTGGCAGAGCGGTGTAATTACATAACATCAATAGTATCAAGTCAAGATATTTGCATACACTAGTAAATTATATTTTACATACTATTTAATTCGAGTTGTCGCCCATTATTATTATTCGCTGGCAGAGCACACGGTTTGTTGGTTATCATTTAAGCGAAGCTTTTAGTAAACTAGTTTAGTTTAAGGAGCTGGAGAGTTATAGCTGTAGGGCTGTACTGTTCTTATATCATTCCTTTTCACTGCTATTAGTATGTACTATAGAAGAAGTAGTAGTTAGTTGCCTTTTGCTTATTGTTAGTCCATTGCAGTCAGTCATTACAAGGTAGATGTTGAACGGAATACATGTAATTATTATCTCAAGTTCTGTCTAATGTACAAACGGACGTACGCAGAACGTTCAGACGAATGCTCAGCCTGAACCTGGGATTCTTGTTCAAATTATCATATTTCTATATATTTTGTATTCCGATGCAAACTTTGTGATCATGTCAAAATATTCTTTCCCCTGCTCCACTACATGTACTGCAATGTAGCCACCAACTTCGCCGTGAAAAGAATTTATGAATGCAGTGCAACTGGACCGGACGCTCCTACAATACAATAAAAAAAACATTACATTTGATTGGAACATGTTATATTCCTTGGTGCAGATATTACGTGGATGGAAAGATGGTATACGTTGCTTGCTGGATATTTCTACAGAAATATTTGGCAGCCAGAGGCAGAGCGTGCAAAACTTTAACTTTTATTCATAATATTGATGAAGGAGAAAGCGTGTCTTCGTTCTACAGTCGGCGAAATCAGATGCAAATGCAAACATGTAGTATCCACTGTTTTGCTGTTCTCTGAGCGAATCCATTTAAATTAAATCCTTTGCAAATTAAAATGGACTTTTAATTAGAATATTTTTAATTCTCATTCAGCAAACTTAACATGTTCATCTGTTTATGGATTCAGGAAATATTTTATTTAATTTTCTCACTTGAAGAATAAGTGGATGAATGGTGACTATTCTGTTTCATGGTACATACATACAAATGATGCTTAAGTGATTATGGTTGAGACAAAACAGTCTCATTTGAATTCAAAGGACGATGAGGTAAATATGCTTTTGATGCTGGCGGTCCGAACGTAAAGCTGTCTAATTAGAAAGTAGAAGCATTACTATTGCGTCTGTAAACCACCCTTGATGGCTTCAGTGAACTGTATACTGTATATTGTTGTTGTTGTGAGTACCTTGCAGGGAACGTGTTGATATTATACTATATTAAAACAATGGTAGTTATACTCATACATACAGGTTCAAATGCAATGTGTTTTGAAGTACAGCATAGGAAAAGGTGTTACTGTATTCTCTTTATCGGTTTTATAATTAAGGAATTGTTTAAACGAATTGTACGTGCTTCCAGTTTCCTAAAGTTGAGACAAGGCAGAGGGAACGGGTGCACAGGAGTACTTATAGGAGCTGGTCGATGCTTCACAATGGATTTTAATGAAACAGAACTGGAAAATGTATTGGCTTTTGTTGTGATCAGATATATTGATTCGGAAATCAGTATGTGAATCACATCGTGCATTTTACAGATTTAAGGACTACATTACAAGTTGCAGGGCATTCGCCGTATGCGTAGCAGTAAATGACTGTGTGTGCAGACCAATCCAATCTGGAATCCAGTGGCTCCTAATGACCCAAGTTGATGTTTTACAATTTACACCTGGCCAATAATTTGGGCCGTTAGCCGACACTTGCTCGACGCAAATTGCGCTTTATAATAAGTATGATAACTGCAAGTATTAAATCTGCTTTGCACAGTTTACGTATATGCAATATAGAAAATATAGGAAATATAGAAAATATACCTTAGAGAAAACAGTTCAGTCTAAGGGTTTACAGTCTTCAGCTCAATTGTTCAAATTTTTACACATTCAGACTATTCGAGTTAGGATGATACACCTTAATAAGTTCCTTTGGATCAATCTGGGGATGGAAAGTGTCTGTAGGTACCTAACCAAGGCAGGACCGGGCTGAATTATAGATTCAAACACAGAAGAACAGAGCAGAGAACTAGATCTAAAAAAATACAGTGGGTCTACTACTTTTTATTCTTATTTTTCTATAATCCGACTATCTCTGCTCATTTTCTTGTGTATCTCCGTGTGTATGCTTATGTAGGTACGAATTGCTTGGAGATACCTTCTTTTCGCTACATATATTATTGCAAAGGTTTCGATTCTAATTTTCACATGTACTTTTTTGTCCAGCGGAATAAATTGGAATTATTGGAATCAAATGGAATTAATTATATTTTCAAGTTAGTCAAGTTTATTGTAAAATTCTTCATAACAACTTAAGTCTAAGCATTATAAAATTTACTTTTTCATAATTCTACGTGAACCTTTAACTAATTCTTTATCTAAACCCGACCCATCATCTGATGCAAAATTGAAGGGATTCTGATTATAGCGCAAATCCAATTGAAACAATTAATTCCAGTGGAATAATGCTATCCAAAACCCTGATTATTATATCCCTTAACGTACTATGTAGCTACCTGGTTAATTCACTTTCTAGGACTTAATATATAAAAGTATATTATGATTATAGAAAAAGGATCACGCAGTTTGCTAACTATATAAAACAATGAAATAACTGATGTTGAGCGCAAACAAGCATTCCATTTCACCTTCACTTTCTGATTGTTTGGTTGGCTGTTGTTAGGAAAGAAGTGGAAGTGGACGGGACAAGGCTTCAAGTAACACCTTACACACTGTGTTGGTGAAAAATAAGGGCTCTTACCTTTAACTTTAACAGGACGGTTAGTAATTTTTATCCTTAGATACGGTCTCGTTGATTTATCTACGTACGGTGAGGAGCGACAGCGGTCATTTATGCAAATTAACGAAGCTGTGAAGCTGCAAGCGGAAAGGTCAACATATCCAGCATTTCCATGAATCGAAATGGTAATTAGGATGAATGTGAATGAAAAATTGAGACGAATAAATTTTTTGCTCTAATTCTACTTTGCTCGTCTACCTGTAATATTTTGAAAGGTAAAAGCGTCAGTTGGTGTGATTTGTAGAGAGAATTCCTAGGACACTGTGCGGGTTAGACAACCTGTTCAAATATTTACACTTTTCTGCTACCGTTTCCCCGGTACAGGTGCAAAAACATTGATATCTGTATTTAATTGGGTTTAAACAACTCTTTTTGTTCACTCAAGAAAGGAAGAGGAAGAATGCAGATGAAAACTGTATCACTTGCAATTGCAGTATATACGAAAGTACAATCTTGTGCTGTATTTTTAGTATATAGGTATTTATTAAAGTCGTGTCTGGTTCCTCGGTCAATTTTCCCTTCTCTTCTACACAGGAAAGTACCGTAGTCTATTTCCAATGCAAGCAACAGGTATCTAATCACATTCTATTCACAGTCCAAAGAATAGCCTACCTCATTGTCAGCAGTCCTGGACCTAACCCACAATCCATCCCACAGTGGCTAAGAATAAAAGAATTAATAACAGATTAGCCACTACAACAACACTACGAACTAACCTTTCTTAACACTTTCCCCCCAAGTCTATCTTGAATATAATAGGGACTTCAGATGTGTAAAACTAGAAAACAACCATTTCTTCTTCGTACTGTGCATTGTAAGCTTTGTATCGTTTGCTATTGTAACATTTGCGTTCAAATGAAATTGAATGCTAAGAATCTTTTGTCAGTGCTCTCTCATTCAAGGGATGAAACCAGACTGCATTTATACATTATTGTAAAAAAAAAAGATGTGAAATCAAATTGAATTGTAGAGTCATGTCCACGTCATGTCTGTCAAGTGAAAATCGAAAAGGCAAGTCATTGTTCGAACCATTGAAAATTCTGTACCTGTAAAAATTCAAAGTGAATCAGTAATTGGCATCAAAAATAAAAATCAGAAATAATTCTAGTGCTGAGCATTTCAATACAATTTACCTATAGACTTGAATATTAGTAGGTAGTGATGTACGTAGACAACAAGCAGTGAAACACGGCTGCAGACAGTGGGGAAAGCATTGTTCATTGTAGTTGGTTATTGAGTTGTAGAGCTTTTCTTCATTCGCTAGATAAGAAATGCCCGAGAAGGACAACAATGAGTAGAGAAAATCAAAAAATTATAAATCAATGCGAAACAATAGACAGATTGATCAGTAAAAGTTGTTAGTGACAGAGCGTTAGTTGATCACTCAATAGAAACATTATTAATACCTTCAAAATCAAATATATCGTATCGTTGAGTAGTCTAGATGTGTAATTGCATTAGCACTGGGATGACGCCTTCAACGACTGCGTGCAAAGATAAAAAGTAAAGTCGTGACTGGGGCTGGCCAGGAAATTTGCAACAATAAGGAGCCAATAAATCAGCTCTATTGCTAAACAAACTCTAATAAAAGCACTATACGTACACAGAAAGCTGTTTAGAGAGTACACATGTAATACGTATATACGCTACATAAGCCTGTCTGTAATTACCTACACATTAATACGTTTAATAAGTATATCTACAGGTTTCAATATAATTTCAATAGTTTTGCAATAACAAAATCATTTTTCATCTAACGCACAACTTTCATGGGATAGTATCTGAGTATGTGTGGTATCAGGTATTATATATTACAATAAGTAAAGTCGTGCACGACTCCGAAGCAGCACTATAAGACCACAATTTTAAAAGTAACATATTATTCACACAGAGTCTACGTACGTAGATTGTCTGTCTTTTATTTAAGATTGGTAGTGTTACTTTAACTTGATCTGATTCAATTTTCATGGCTTTGGTGCATATATTACTTATCTCATAGCAGTTTGTGTATTCACTGCATTGCGCATGAAAATCTCCATACCTACTGCATTTACTTGTGTGTTTCTGATAAGGCTGAATAGAACTAACAAAGTCAACTTCCAGTTTTTACATCTCAGTCTTTAATTATGGGAGAAAATCAACTTTTTAAGTCGTCTAGCTTGTGTCTACTGAAAAAGTTTGTAGAGTGATTCGAGAGAAGGAGCAAGCGAGTACGTACTTTTAGTGCGTGGAAAACACATGCTACCCTCTTTAGTATGTAGCTGCTGAAGAAAGACTACTTATAAGCTACCATTTCATATTAAACAATAGTAATATCATCTTTCACAATATCTTTTAGAGGAAAATCTGTTGAATTCCCTTGTAGCCACTTTGTGAAAGTCCACTTTTCACCTACAACCATTTATGGATGGTGACATTTATTCCTACGTGAAAACACGTTGACTAAAATATCTAAATCGGGGAAATATTAGGCAAAATCTTGTAAAGTCGTTTGTGGCTGTTACAATGTTGTGTCTGAAAGAGTGAGAGCAATCGATGCAGATGCATGGACAGATAGATGTATTCAAAGTAAGAAAACAGCTCCTAACTTTACTCCTGTGCTACAGTTAGAGAGATGCAGATGGAGAGAGGAGAGAGAACGTTGTTGGGTAGCTGCGCTTGTGTTGTCGTTGGCATACGCATAATAATATGTACGTATGGTTTGATGATGTGGAAGCTCGGGTTTTGTTTGACGAAAAAAGCTGCTTAACTTGCCAGCCTTTGCCTGCTTGGCATCACCATCAACTGACTCAACTTGATTTTGGCATTTGCTTGCATAAATAAAATGTGCATTAGACAATAAAATATTATCTCAAATCAATCACTCTAATGCTACGGGCGCTCCGCATGAATAGTAATAACGCAGTCACTCACTCGTCACGTCTCTTTGCTGTGTCCCCCTGCCTGTGCAATATATTTGTGGATTCTCCTAACTAAGAAGTTGGTAGTGAAACTTTATGTATTCTCTTAAAGATATTAACAACTCTGTTGTTACCATATTGTTTACTCACTATTAGCTACAAAAGGTAGTCTGTAGGGTAGCCGAGGATTATTAGAAAATTGTAACAGAATGAATACGAGAGTAGCCTCCGGTAATTATCTTGGTAATTTGGTATCGCCTACGCAATCTCCACAAATACACAAAATCCATTTACAATATGGCTTTGCAGAAAATGATGCGAGATTTTAAAGTGTTTATTATCCAGTTTTTTAATTGGATCTGTAGAAGACTGGATGAAGAAAATAATGTTGAAAAAAGTAGAAGTTTGTAGGACGTGGACAAGAATCGTATATCTACAATAGAAGTGCCAGGTATCTTTGAGAAAACGGGAGTAGGCAAGGCACGCGCCAAGCCATATGCCGACCTGTCTCAAACTACAATGTATGATCAACGCTTACAGTCTCCTTTGTACAAGTCCTGCAACAAGTAGGCTCTCAACATACAAAATTCATATCAACTATCATGTATGCAGTAGTATAGGTTGTTACACGGGTAGTTTCATACACAGTTTTATACGTTGCTTCGTATTGTGTGCCTGTATGTATATTATTCTCTATTTACTTCTGTTTTAGTATCCTTCTAATAGAAGAAGAAGAAGTGGTTGAGTCTCTTGCTATTACTATTGGCTTCCACTTATGGAGAAGCTCTATTTTGACTTTCTTATAAATAAATGTGTATATAAAAGTATTAGTTCTTCAACTGTGAGACATATGGTTAGAGTATGAACTGCTACTTCATCTCTGTAAACTGTATACTCTTCTCTGGTGCTCTCACTACTGTAAGTATTACTTGTTAGAAAAGCCAAAGTGAACCAGAGTCGTAACAGGTGGCAAATAAGATCTGCTGCTCTCAGCTCTGCCTGGCATTATAAAAATTTCCAGTAGGGAACTTAAGGCGGAGATTACTACATTATATCTTCTCGTGTCTTCTGGAGGAGCTCCTGCCGCAACCGATCTTTAATAGACTACTATATCTTACAGATTGCTGTGTGCATGAAAACTGTGCACTTAGCGAAGGGATCGGCAACATCGGATCGTTTTTTGCAAAATGTCAATGAAATCTTTCAAAAATTTGATTTCACAAAATAATTCATAATGTTGAATATTTAAGAATTTCTATTTAGTATATTACTCTAAATTAAATTTAGCTGTTAAAATTAGGTTTTAGTAAACGGAAAATGGTGTAGTTTATTTGTTCTTAAAATTGTGCGAATATTTTTGAGAAAGTAGTTGATATAATTTTGACTCGGTTGCATCTCTATCCAAGATTACAAATTACAGGAGAGCACTAGAATTGGAGATCTTTGTTTTAAATGCTTAGTGAGGCAAGCTGCCGAGACGTGTGTAGTAAGTACGAGTCAAGTCACTGGCAATCATTTTATTCATTATTAAAAAGTTCGTACGTCTCTACATCTAAAGATCCAATAGAAAGTAATAGTAATTGGTCTCCAACCACCAATTGTCATGTCAGCCATGACTATAACGACTATTGCATCTCTCCGTATCCTGCGTATGGAGAGAATGCTAGTATGTAATGCTATAGTACATTGTGTTCTTTCAAGTAAGTTAGACTCAAGCTCACGGTAAAGTCTATGAAGGAGCAGCTGCTGCCGCCAAATTGACTACTTTGCTCATTTTTTGTATTTACAATGCGAAGAAGTCGCGCAGTGCGTTGCTTCTGCCAACACCTTATACCTTGATCACCTTCAATCTTCATTTTCTGTCTTTTTACGAATGCGAAATGGTAATTTACGACTAGGCTCTACATACAACATGACATAATATAGACAGGGATTTACTATTCTATAACTGCAAGCACATGCTCCGTTCTAAACCACGAAAAAATTAATGGCATCATATTCTATAGGCTTTCTTGTAGTTGCACCTGCAAAAGCCACAACCCTCACACACTATTCCTCCACAAAAGTACTAACGCATTTATAGACTGCAAACAGACTACAGAGCTTAGAATAAGAAAACTTATTCTTTCGTCTTGTCGCTATCTTAACTTAGAGTCCACTTAGATTTAGGAAATGTTATACAAACATAAATATTCGAACCACAACATTTAGGTAAACAGTTTGTTAATCACAATTTTAAATACCTATCCAATCGTGGTAGACTTTAACTCCGTTTATGTTTATCAAACTTTATACTAATAAATTATTAGGTAATACAATAGATACCTTACTTGTATGATAATGCGCAATATTGAACTGGTTAAGAAGCAATGTTTTTAATTATTTTTTCGTACGTACAAAAAGATAATTATTTTGTACACAGTATACGAAATTATTCATACCAATTTTAATTGTACATTGTAATATCAAAGAATTTTTCAAAGAATCAGACATTCCTTTACATCTCCGAGCCTGGGCTCCTTTTCTCTTGGCTTAATTCTAATTCCATACAATTTCCAATTTGGTTCAATCATTAGGTATATTGTAATTGTAGCTTAAGAGTGGAAATTATTCGTAAACGAGATTAACGCGTAAGAAATGAATTAGAGCCCACAACCGGCAATTCTACACGAAAAAGTTAATACTAATTTCGGGTGGTATGTGTTCTACAGTCTACTTATGAACTTGGTGGCAGGCAATTGAAGCGGAGGCGAAATATTCACATTTACACGCAGTGGCAAATTACAGAGTGATTGGTGGTGGTCCGCATCCTCTGCTATACTCACAGCATTGCCTTACATAGAGATTTGATTCGCATTAGGGAAACTAGTTCTACTCTTTACGGAACACCAGTAGTTCCAATAAGTGTGTACATGGTTATGTTCAGTTCCTTGTTTTACACCATTTATGGTTTGGCAATATGTATTCTTGTAAGATAAGACACTGCATGCTGCTCACAATTAATTATGTGAGTTCTAATGGTAGGGCTCCTAGTTGGTTCATTCTCCTCACACATTGATGCAAAATTAAAATTGCTGGCACCGAGCCGACTTTAATTAGCAATTCAATGCTGTGGTGTCTGTCTGAATAGGATTTAAGTGGTAACGATCCTCAGAAATTATAGTCTTATTTCTTGATTAGAGAAAACACTGTCGAACCAGTGTACAGATAATGATACAGTGCGCTGAATCACAAGCTAACCACTAATCATATTAGGAACCCAAATCTGGAAATTACAATATACGGTGTCAGCAGAAAACCTGCAATGTATGAAAATGAATTTGTAAATCCATGGTCTAAAGAAAAACAGCAAATATTTAGTAAGAGCACGGTGCACCCCATAATTCTCTGTTTCTTTTTTCTTTTAACAAAGATTATCTATGTTCATTTTGTGCTTTTCTCCATACAGAATCTCTGGAAAAATGTTAGCACGTAGACAATGTGTTCGCACTGTGCCCCAACAAAACCTCGTCACTCATCGCAGCACTTGTTGATGTTGCAAACTCTCTGAAACACACTTGTTGGTTATTATGGTTATTGTAAGCGTGTCCTGGATACGCAAAATACGTATTTAGTATAATTGCACATATTTCTCCTAGAATGTTATATTGCAAAACGTCGTAATAACTTATTCGGTGTTGCTTCAGTTTCAAATTGTATTTGCACCTACTTCTTCAACCTAAACACGTACTAAATATGTGCAGACTTTCCAGTGCAGAATACCCCATTTTTTGCCAAATAATGAAAAATAAAACAAATGAAACACACGAGTTTGTTTAGTATTTATCATCACGAGGCATTATATCTTTATTAAAATTTCGCATTTTGCAAGGTACAATTAGAGGACAATTCATAGTCGCTTTCTTCATAACTTTACATCGCATAAGTACTATGAGTACAAACTGACACAAGGAAGATGCATGTAGCACGTTGTTTACATAATATTGGCACGATAACTTGGCAAGGCAATACCATACATTTAATTTTCGAGTACCTACTACTATATACTGGATTAAACTGATTTTATACAAATACTATTTCTACTACACATTTAATACAAGTGATGAAGTAGCATATATCATTAAATATAAATATTACAGAAGAATAGATTTCACAGAGGAAATTTTCGAATAAAAGTATTATAAATTATCCCCGAGCTTAGTATCCTGGACAAATAATAACATCATGGTGGATAACAATAATAGGTAGTAGTAATAATGTGTGGAGCGTAAACACATTTAAAAAATAAGAGCTAACAATGTAGTTGAACAAATATGGTACAGGCATGGACCTAACTTAAATGCTATTTGAGCATTCTCTAATAAGGGCATTCGGTTTCAAATGTTATAGGAATTAACCGTAATATTCAGATTTCGGCCGGCAGCCTGCTTCCGAGTACACAGAAAAACATCCCATATCACAGAGATCATAATAAGCTAAAATGTTCATACTAAGGTTTGCCTTCTGTCTTTGGAACAGAAAGGGAAAACTTTGATATAATTCCGTTGTCAGTGTATTACTTTATAAGTAGAGTGGTGCAACAGGAAAACAAAGTATTGGAGATTTATTTGTGTGCATGATAATGAGGAAAGACAGTGAAGTTCCGTGAAAGGAATGGAGGTATATTTATGTAAAAGTAAGTGGAAGTGGAACATAATTAAGTTCTCCTTTGGAAGCATTTGCTATAAGTGTTGTGTATGTCCTGTGTCCTACTCGCAGCTTAGCTTATGTACATAATCATTACGTACTACTACAACTACAATGTTGGAAACAGGTATTTAGGTACAGGAAGAAGAATAATAGAAAAGTTAGTTTTATGTGAAGGTGAGTGAGTGAGCTTATTTATTGTACATGTAAAAGTTGAACTCTGATGTGGAAGACAGGTTTACTATTGAGCAATATTTTTCTAAATCTACTCCTAACCATTCATAAATATGCTATTAAACAAAATATATTCTATCCTAAACTATTTTAGATACTCTTTTACTATGTATAGAGCTTTGTACATACGTTAACTTTTTGCATAGTAGTATATCATTGAGAGAGATAAAATTTGCATCATAATAATAAAAATTTGTTTACTTTTGTAGTAAGCGTATAATAATTGAGATAAGACTGGCTACTTTTCTCTGCTAAAACTTTTTCTCCTTTGCATGACATTTTTTGATTTACTAGAAACTACTTATATATTATTTCACGTACTGGATCGGCTTATTTTGTATTATCTTACGACAGTGTATTTCTGTAAGAGAGTTGTTCTCAATCTAGCAGATCGTACAATGCAGTGATGTAGGACTGGGCCATTTGTAGTGTCTCGTACTTGGAGAGCTGCTGGTCCTTTCCAATTGACGGCAGGACGTGACGAAGACGGTCGAAGGCTGTGTTCAGACTTTGCATTCGACGACGCTCACGAGCGTTGGCTGCTAAACGTCGTTTCTTCATTACAACGGGATTTACCTGAGGGAACGCATTAGAAAATTTTAGTTACATTGAAATATAAAATATATAAAACACATTATTTTTTGAGAAATTTTTTAAAAAGAAACTTTCAACTTGGAAAATGAAATCTCACCTGTCTATTGCTCCTTTTCTTGGTTTTAGCGGCTTTTCCCGAAGGAAGAGATGCGCTGCTTTCCACATCAGACTGCGGAGAAAGTGCAGAAGTAATCTGACAAGTGTCACATTCGTCCTCAGACTCGATATTTTGGTGGGAGTGAGACTCATTCTCTGTGAAACTTTGATTCAAGTTCCTGGTCACGGATACTTGCACCGGACTGAGAGTTTGTGTTAGAATGGTGGGTGGACTTGGTGTGAGATATCTGTCAACACAGGGGTTACTGGAGACATTGTACTTGGGCTCACTTTTAATGCTTACAATTTGTTGATTATTGCTGTTATTGTAGTTGTTGGTTAGAACAGTCAGTGAAGCTGTCGAGTCGACGTAATTAACATTATTACAATTATTATTATTATTAGTTGAGGTGGTTAGTGCTTTCCGGCTTTTGTTACTGTTGGCATTGTGCACAAGGTAATAATCAGCGGAATCTGTGGTGGCAGTGGAGTGCGCAGGAGAAACTGGGCTGGACATGGGACTGGGCGTGTGAAATCCATCGGACATCTCTTCTCGGAATCGAGAATTGTAATCCAGAGACATTTGACTCTGGATACTGTAGGGGCTGTAATTGGCGGAGGTTGGGGCAGCTCCCAGTGCCAACATCGAACTCGCTTCGAGATTTTTCAGATTTGCTGCTAGTCTTGAGTCGCTATCGATTTTGAAATTTTCCTGCTTGATTTTCACTTCCATGTAGGTGGTGCGGGTGGTTCCTCCGGGCGAGGGAGAATTTAGCATCGCCAACAAAGTTGTCATTGCAGATTTATTTCTTCCCTATTAACGCCTTGATTCTACACACAAGATCAATGGGAAAACTGATGGGTGAGTACGTTAGTGCGCACAAGTTAATTCTCTGTTAGAATATTTATGTGTTGATGTTATGTTACAGTTATTGTTTGTTTTTAAAAGAGTGGAAGCTACAACTGTTATTGGAAGAGGTGAAATGAGATCGTTGTGAGCTTTGCTTGAGAAGGAGAAGAAGATAAATATAATGTGTGAACGAAAGAGAGACGATGAAGATTTGTTGTGAGATCCTCTTGAGGTTGCGGTACAACTGAAACTGAGGTGAAACTGAAGGAGCGCATCCGTTTTACCTGTAACAGCTTTTCTTCGGTTGTGGTGTGCACCTGAGTTGCTTGCATGACTTGATCTGCTCGTCTCGTCTCATCCTTGTTGTTGGTGCTGTGGTAGCCCTTACACGATTCCTGTATTACATGTATGCTGCTGTGTAGATACAGTATATGTACATATACAGTGCAGCAGGTAAGCCAGCAGCACGGGATTTGAAGGTGGGAATATTACCGTCCACCCTCAAGACCCATCTAATACACTTATTATAAGAAGTCTCTTCTCCTGCTCTTCCTTGCACACGTCATGCAATGAACCAGCACGGGAGATACTTATCGCTAGTGGATAGTATAGGGCACGGAGCGTCAAACTAGAATATATAAATACATACGTATACTAGCTCACATATATGTACGCGGTTTTACGTTTTTATGTCCCCTTACTATTATATTTTGTATTTATACATGTAAATAGAAAATATTACATTTAGTATTTCGCAAAATTTTGCTATAAATTTGTGTTTTATAATTTTTATTACCTAAATTGAAATAATGAAAAATTTGGTGGATGTTAAGATGGTATGGATGATTGGGAGAGCAAAGCATGTTGAAGCTTATCTTCAATCTATATTACCTCTTAAACAGAAACAGACCCTATTGCATGGCAAAGGTAAAACGTGCCGTATGTTACAGGAATGATAGTTAGAATGAAAAGTTTACGTGAAAGGGTCCTCTATGTAGTACATAAGTAGTATATGTGTTATTGTGTATACACATATAGGTTAAGGTACTCGTGTACCTTCCACAATTTACTCCAGTTTGTTAGGACATTACCAAATTTCTTCTCGTGTGTGTTTGTATGTGTGTGTGGACTGGATGGGTATTAATACACGTACACATAAGAACAGCAATATACATTATTTAGAGATATTTTTTGCTCGTAGTTAAGTTTGAATGGACGTAGGAGTCAGGAAGCATTTTGGCTGAAGAGGCATTGCTAAGCCAGTCACTTGAAGAGACAGACTTCTGACTTCAACTCTACCTTTTCTTGTAATAACTTTTGTGTAAGAAGTTGATGTGTAGTTGAGGGATTGCATGATGTACTTAAATGTGAAGCATTTTTTGTTCTCTTCTGTTCTTCTCTCTGGCTCACTATTCTACGCAGATATTAGGAAATATTTAAGTGGCCATGGTCGGGTTTGGTTTAGATTGGATGATGAACGAAGGGTGAATAAGTGAACTGATGAACAACTTGAGGTTGAAGTCAAAAAATTAAGGTACGAGAAGGTCCTTACAGCAGGTTGTACAATAAACAATATTGTACATTCGACTTTCATTAGATACCAACAAACGGGCTATATAAATACAATACACGGGGTGGTAAGTAAGCTTGCAACAATTGAACAACTAACAACAATACAAACTGTGAAAGAGTAAGCGGAAATTTTTACTTCTTCATTTCAATTTTATACTTTGTAGTGTTTTATAACGTCTGTTAGGATTAACATATCTACACATAAGTAGCCGTTTAGTAATTGTAACAGGTTTTATTTAAAGTATATAAGAAATTTAGAAGATAATAGTGCGGTTAACAGCGTTTCGGAAAGTATTTACCTAAACAAAATCCCGATACCTGAGAGAGTTACGGCAAATTCTTGTGGATAGAAATGTTTTGGTAACCCCGTATATCAAACCAATGCAGGGTATACATAATTCTCACTATTGTTAGTTAGGAGTGACATCGTTTGCCGCAATTACAACGAATGGACACGTATCGTTTTAGACAATTCATCTTGCGGTCTACAATACTGTACGTACATATGACCTTCTGCTGTTAAATTACATTGAATTAAAGCTGCTACCCATTTGAATATACAAAGCCATGTCTAGACCAATGCAGTATACTTTTATTATTGATCGCTAATTTTCTGTGAAAGCATACTATCGGCAGTGCATAAAATGAGAAAAAAACACAGTTTGCTCGTGTAAAAAAGGAGTAGATATAGCATAGGTATGTAATGGGGTGTAGTTGGCAGCGTAATGTATTGGGTTACCCACTAAAATACATTACTTTACCAATTACATTATAATTATTGTTTTGATTTTTTTTAGAAATTGCAATATCAACTTTTTCTCCGTGAGAAGATTTGTACAACAGTTCTATTAAGTGCCCCTGACAAGGGTTAACACTATCTACATATTCTGCCTGTTGAATAATCGTAAATTCTAATGAAGCTGTTGATCTCTTGGAGCGAAACTTCCCTAGACAGCAGTGATGGAGGTGAAAAAAAAGAACATCTAATTTTGAGCAAAAGCCACATTCCCAAACAGCGTATGCACCAAAAATTTAATTACTATTATCGTGAGTTTTCAGTAGCAATAGCAATTACATGATAACGTACTAAGCCCGTGCAATTTATTTGCAAATGTTAAATGTACCTATGCAGAGTCTGCTGTACGTAATACATTACATGAAGGTATACGTGCACATGTTATACGTTAGTACAAGGGAAAGTGCAGTAGTTCTAGTTGTAGTCAGTAGCCCATCGCATGACAATAAAACCAGAGATTAATGCATATTTATAAGATGATGCATCATCAAAAAATTGCAAAGCAGACAGCAGAGTATTCACTTTATACCGGTTTTATCTTTCCCTAACACGGGACTGGCTGCTCTTCCAAATACATTGTAATAAACTATACAAGCAATAAATACCTTAAAATTGCCGGCGTAAGTATAGACCTGCCATTTGTAAGTAGTGGAGCTGAGTGTTGAACTAAAGATGAGTGAGCTGAATGGACTGTTGTTGTTCCAGATTAAAAAAAAGGAAGATTAGATTCAGTTTGGGCTCCAAAGCATTAAGGAGTAGACTTGAAATTAGGGTTTTGCTATTACGATATGATAGGTTATGATTTTATAAGGTGTGCTTAAGGTTCACAATTCTGATTATACAAGCGTCAGCTCATTTATTCTCCAGATATACCTATCTGATTATGTATGTGCTGATCTACATTGGTATTGATGTAGAGCAACAAAGGTAACAGGTACTACTGTTAGAGCACAAGTTTCTAACAGCAGGTTTCTAATCAATTTCGAGAGTTATTCGTTCTTCCAAACATACTAACTGAAATATTCAGTATTGCCTTATTATGTATTTCAATAAGGACTTTGAGTATTGGAAAACAGGTACTTAAATATATATTTATATAAATCGCTTAAAATCCAAGTACTTGCCGTTCCTCTTTGTAGTACACATTTTTCAATATTTTATTATTATTAAACTGGCATTATCATAGAGGTTGATTTGGTTGGCGTGTTGAATGTGTTGCATATACAAATACGTATAAGGGGAAGTATTTAATGTAATACAACACCTTCCCATACAAAGCCTATAGTAGTGCATTATATGATGCCATTATCTCATTTTTGCAAAAATTATTTATTTCAGTCTGTTAAAGAAGTTTCATGCAACCTCTTTTATTACGTGGATAATGAAAATGAGACCCAAAATTTTGGTTAGGCATATCAGGTGGCATACGCAATAAAGGGAATATCGGGGCACAATTTAGAATTTATGGAATTTCTAATCACGTCGCCGTAATTATTTCTGCATGCAGTGAAAGTTGGAAAATATTTGCTTCTTTTTTAGTTCTAGCTACTTTCCGAGGTTGGGGAACGCTGAACAACTATAAGTTCTAGCTCTAGGTCTTCTAGCTCTCAATTTGTGTCCTTGTAATATTTAAATCCTAATGAATTGGTCATTTAGAGTGAGACCATGATTTGTACGCAGTGGTAGAGGGTAAAACGTACTCTAATTGCACTATTATTAGTGACGTTGACATTAACAATATTTGTAATTATTTGCAATTACATAAAAGTTCATCTTAACGTCATTTAAAATTTCTTAAAATTATCTATTTCAAGTATGTCATAGTAATGTAGGTGTTAGTTTTTCAGCGTACATAGTTTCAATTTGATAAAACACGCAAATATTTATAATCTAAATGCAGTTGTAATAATAAGAAAAGGGCATCTTTAAATAAAAACCTGAATCAAGATTAAAAACTTGCATATCCATGATATCCGTTAGATATTTTATTATCACCTCTCTAAGCACTGATACCCATTCACAACTTTTCAGGCTGATCTGTAGAGACAGAGTCCAGGCACAATGTTCTGTTTACAGGAAGCTGACTGGCAAATGGTAGATATTATTTGGACACGTATCCATTTTCTAGATGATGCGTGGCTGACTGTTAGGAAAACAAACAAGGGCTCAGCTAATAATATTCCCCAAGAACATAATAATCCCCTATAGTAAAGTCTGAATTGAGCTTAATTAGAACCTTTGGGTTGGCTTTGGGAGACAAACATGCATTTAGGTGTACCGAATTTCTTCTATTAGGACTTCCATGTATCAATCAGAGTCGACCGTTTCAGTCAATTTCAATTCTCACTCTTTTCCATTCTTATAAGGTGTACATCTCATGTGATATAAAATATGGTTTATGGAGACGCTGTCCAATACGAAACTGTTCAACGACAAAAGGTAAACTGTACAATGCAAAAGTGATACTGGTCAATGCAAAAGTGATCATGGTCAATGC
>JABASC010001165.1:0-26461 GCA_019776185.1 Plutomurus gul | reverse complement strand
GGTCGACGATTCCTGCAGGGATAAAACTCTTAAATGAAGTTTTTCCTGAGGGGCATTAGATGACTAATATATATTTGACAAGTCGTGGAACGACAAAACACTGTATTCTTTTAATCTGTTCACCTTGGTGTATTTTCGGGTTGTAAATTTCAGTTGTGAAACTGCCGTGTAACCTTTCCAATAATAAAACCATTACCAACCATTACAATGGGAAGTTAAATGACAAAGGGTCTGCTGTACCGAGGCAGCGGTTAAACGTATATTCTGCCCATCAATGGCGCACAGTATTACCTTCCATGAATTTGCTTTTATATGACTTTTAAAATGACTTTGTCTATTAGGGCAGAGTTCAGTGGTGAGAAAAATGAGCATTTTCCTTTTGCAACCACTTAACTTTAATAAACTATTATGTAATGACGTCACATGAAGTTACCTTTGTACCTAATACTTGTGCAATGCAAACGTATTATATACACTCAGCAAACGTACCAATGTTCAAGACCTCTACGCTCCAAAAAACGGAATTTCGATGTAAATGTAGCTGCGAAGACCGTTTTTCCTGTGATAGCAAAGTAGTAAGTAAACTACCAACACCTTTTCATATTCAATGACAATAATATGTTACCGTCAGAATTGTCATTGAGTCATTTGCTGAAAAGATAAATTCTGGTCGTACTATCTGAATCGTGGATGTGTGCAAAAGAATATACCAGCGTACCTTATTTTTCCTATTAGGTTAGGTCTATTAATTTGCATCAATATGTATGTACATTAAGACGTCTCATGGACATTAGAATAAAATTTATTAAACTATTCTAAATTATTGTAAATTAAATATATGGTTTTTCAAAAGTTATAAGTTGAATGGTGACTTGATAATGGTGAATAATGAATGAAAATGCTATTTTTTATAAAAATTATTTGTCTGAAAAATTCCCAGTCTCCCCCCCCCCCCCCCCCAGCCATTTTTTTACTCCATTTTGGAGTTGGGTGTTTATATACATATAACTTTTGATATCCGTAAGAACAGTTATTAAAAATTGTGACTTCACTGACTTCGTATATTGGTCTTCACTACATATAAGCGTTGGCCTACAAATAAAGAGATTATTTCAGATTGGTTCAAACCCTGAGAACTTAAACCTGCTTCTGTACTATTTGTGCCTTTTCTATAAAAATTTGCTAATTTTCCCAGTTAAAACTTCAAAGGTCTTTAGTTACGCGACTGTGCCAAATGAGAAATGATATATATATATCTATCTTTATGTAGAAAAGTAGAAATGTTCCATCAAATATACATATACACCATTACAAGTGCGACTCACTTTTAAGTTAAAAGTTTTAACGTTGTTTTAATGTTAACTTTTCACGTTGTTGTGCTGTTTCATTGATAATTTGAACTAACCATACCAACACCAACATTATACCTACGTAATGAAATATAACACAAAACTGAATATGATTTTGAACTAACCATACCAACACCAACATTATACCTACGTACGTAATGAAATATAACACAAAACTGAATATGACATTGCGACAAAAGTAAAAACCTACTTTGAATCAATTTTGTTATATTGCTTTGATCTCTGTTTAGTTTTTGACCCTTTCTCAAATATCATTTTGTTTCGTTTCGGATACGCATTTATGTAATTTCTTTTTACATCCAAGTTAATTTATAGATCAACTCGACCTCGACTATCTTCAAAACATTGACTTGAAATAGTTACTATTTATTAATACTACTATTCATATTTCATTGTTTCCTGAAAACTGAACACAGAGGCAAGTGATAAAATTTTAAACTGCAGATGCGATGAGAATGCAAACAACCCAGTTGCTCATTCTCGTGCTATCTGTAGATAATTTGTTTTCGTTATAATATTGAAAGTTAGTCAGCTCTGGCTGACATTGAGTCAGCATTATTGAGTCATCTTGAACAATAGCAGTGAATGAGATTATTCTATTTTCCTTGAATACGAGTGTGTTGTGTTTTCTGTAGTACACACACACACACGGTAAGTTTATATACAATGCACACTGAGACTTCAATTTTATTACGTGTATCTGGAATCAGCATCAGCATATGCACCACCACGTACCGGGTACAATATTGCATTGTCAGATTGTCACTGTGTCGCTGTCTGCTTTCATAACTACTTATTTTCACTATCACTTTTGTCTGCAAGACTTGACGAAACTAGTGTGCACTGTGTGCACCCTGTTGTAGTTAGATTATAACTAATTATTTAAATATAACCCAAATTTAATGAACGGTAGACCTAGATCTTTCAAGGTACTCGTTATATGTAGCAAAAGACAATACAAAAGTCGGTTCTTTCACACTTAATGTTTGTGTTGAAGCCTTGTGTATGTGTAAGTTCTTGTAAATATATACATATTTGTTGTAACTAGAAATCTAAACTATTAGAGCATTCGATTTTATTTCTACTGATTATTTCTGACATTGAAATGTTGATACGTATTTCTATTGCTCGTAGTGAAGACACTTGAATATTTAGTTTAAAAGAAGTCAGTGCAGGTAATTTTAACTGCATTTAACAACAATAACAGTTCTTACGAATGTCACTTATTTAGTATTGCACATTGCACAATGTGCAGCAACGACTATACTACCATCTTAAGATAGAATTACAAATTAAAAAACTTACTTGGATTAAACGTGTTAAGCAAACGTCTTATCTCGTCGTTCATTTCTTCATCCACAGATATTGGCTGTCCACTCTTTTCAACAGGGGAAAATTTTGGATTTCGTGTATTAATCTCCATTTCTTCAATTATATTACTTAAACCCTCAGATTCCTTGACGCCGACTTCCACTTTGGGTTTGCTAACAGGTGCAATGGATTCAAACGAATCCTTGGGAATGAAATCCTCAAAATCGTCACTATCATCAGGGTGACTCTTTTTATCTTTAGAAATTTTTAGTATATCATCGTTCGCTACATCCGTTTTCGTTGATGAATCTTCGCTTTCATAGTATTTGGGTGCCTGTATTTCATCCAAAGAGGCTTGCATAGTGATAGAACCCGTCATAATAGGATCTATGGAAAGGCCAGGCAGATCGTCTGTCTCTACAGTTTCTTTACTAAAGGGTGGTATCGAAGCAACTGGTTTAGCGTGCTCGACATCAATTTTTTCCTCGATTTCAATTGGGTCAGCGTCCAGATACGAAGGTGGTTGTTGAGTAAACAATCCTGATTCCATCATTTCAGGTGCAATAGCAGAGACCACCTCAGGTTCACCGCTAACAAAATCTTTCAGATTTTTACTCTCTGTGGGTGAGATGGATTTAAGACTGTTTTTCGATGATGACGGTAGCTCATCTAAATCCATAAGAGATTCGTCCATGTGTAAGTCTTTTTGGGGAGATTCTTTCAAAACTTCCAACGAATCTGAAAGTTTATTTGACAAGGGTTGAGACTGAATGGAGTCTTCATCGAATTCGTCGTCGATGTGATCATCATAAGTTCTGTGAAGAACTGGAGGTTCCTTCAATGTATTAAATAGAGACTCATCTGCATGTTTAGGAATTGGGGGAGGGGAATCAAGTTCATATGCATGTTTCGGAATAGGCGGTGGAATATCATCATCTGATTCATAGTGAGAAACGATTTTTTCAGTTTCTGCTGGTAAAAGCGTTGATTCGTTGTCAAATGTTTTCGTTTGGCGACGTGTGTAGTCATCTTTGTCGTCCACGAAATAAGGTTCATCCATCTTGCGTGAGGTATCTTTAGCAGTCTGTTGTTGGGGTAAACATTCAAAATCAGGACTAGGTGGCTTTGGTTCAACAGTGACAATAGGATCGTGGACTTCTTTGGATAATACTGGGCTTGGAGCGTCCCGGCATGGAGATTCTGGTAACTTCGGCGATTCATTCCTGGCATCCAATAATAGATCGGAAGAATAGTGTTCAATATTCATTACAGGCTCTGATTGAGTTCCATGAAATAATTCATGCGTAGGAGGTGGGCCTGACGGGCACACAGCAATTTGAGGTTCTCCACGCAGTTCTAAAGTAAAATCGGATGAAGTCTGCAACTGCTCCCCCGGCTGCTCCCCGAGTGCTGTTTTCAAAGACACGTCGTTCTTATGAGACGGAGATGTTGTCTCAAAACCCATATCTAACATATTCGGCGATATTCTCTCGAATTGGCCCATTGACGAATCGGACATTTCGTCCGCAGACATTTTAGCATCTCCTCCACCAGCAACTTCAGTCTTGTCATTTAACGAGTCCAACTTAAACAAAGAATCTTGGTTGGCAATATCGCCTACCAGGTTTCCTACTCCAAAATTGAAATCCGGAATATTATCAGATTCTGATTGCATTATTGGTTTCGCTGAATCCCGGAAAGGGTCGCTCGAACTTTTTGACGCATTGAGATCTGGAGCACTCTGTTGTAAAAACGAAGACAACTCAGAAGCCTTTTGATCGAACTCCTTTATAATATCTTCCTCAAATGGGGAACCTTTAGGTTTTTCCATCGATTTTGACGACTCGCTAGATTTGAAATCAAACTCTCCAAGTAGATCTGCTTCAAGAAGGGATCCCTTCTCGACGACTTTCTCTTCAAGATCCTTCTTTGTGTTTACGCCAGCAGCAGCAAAATCCATGTTGTATTAACTAAAACAATATATTAAAGAGTTAATGAGGATTTTATTGTTACTACTCTCCACTGGTATCTATTTGCGTGCGTACGCTGATAAGGTAAAAGTAACACAGTAACACGATTAATAAGGGAACGCTGCCGAAATGTAATATAATGTGCAATACAAGCTACAAATAATAAAGTCACGGTCAAACCATCCATAGCTCATAAGTAGCATGGCATATGCAAAATCATAAATTATTTTAAGAGGATGACAGTATTCCTTGAAGCGTTTGCTTTCTATCAACAGCTTAATATTACTGGCAGCAAAAATTGTAGTGGTTCATTGGTTTATATGTAATTCCAGTGTGAACGCAGACACCCCAAAGCTAAAATGTACACTTTTGTTTATGTTGCAGTGAGCCTGTCAAATCAGAGAGTTAGCACATTATCTAGTATGTACATGAAAAGTAAAAAACTACTTCCCATATATTTGCTCGCGCCATTACATATATCAAAAATATCTTTCGAAAAGTGAACACATTGCTGATATACATACACTTACTTCCCCTAGTCATTGATACATATAAAGTAGCAACAAGGGATAAATTCTTTCACTTTTATGTGCAAGACAATTTTGACGGGCATCTGCTATGCTACACTTTCTAATTAAATTTGTGTAAAATACAAATGTAGAGATATTGTATAAATAGAAGGTTGAAGGTGTACCAGAAAAAAGGAAGACCGTCTACATATGCGTAAAAATTGGTTCTCCGAAAGTTATTGCGAGATGTAGTCATAAACATAACATTAGACTAGTATTCATGACTCCTTATTCCGTGAAACATGCACAAATGACATTTCGCTGACCACAGAGCACATTTTCGTGCGGCAATAGTACATGTTCTCTAACCATGCATACAAGCAGTACCAGTACCAATAATTATTATCAAATATATCATTACATGTTTTCACAAGGTCTTTGGGGGGGCGGGGTATGGGGCATTCAAGGATAATACAAAGAACATCTGCATACTACAAATACATAGTATGGACCACGTGTAGTGCAAAAACTGTACTAATGCCATACCTTTTACAATTATTACAACCTACCAGTTAAACCGCGATGCCGAAACACTGCTGAAGCATAAACGGCAGTAAAAAAAGTTATTTGTCTGGGTCTGCTGCTCTCATCCACGTCACTTTTATAATATTATTATAATATATGCTTGTAATTTTCGCATTTGGTTTACTGAATTTGCTAAAACTAGTCCACCAACTGAAGTGGTGCAATGTGCAATAATAACAAACTGTAGAACGAAAGCATAGCCAAAGATTTGTATAACGCTATGGTTACCTACTGATATTTTTTGTTTATGAAAGCCCAATATGTATAGTATGTATAGATTGGTAGCTAAGTTTAGTGAGTGAAAACAAACGAATGTTATTATGAGATATTACGATGACGCATCCCTATGGACTGACTCATAATAACACATTACGTAAGCATGAACAAGTCTGTGGGACGAGATATTGAAACTGATTATTGTTGTATCGCACCCTCTCAAACAAAGTGTTACCGTTACTACCATTTGCGTCACCTGACATGATTTCAGCTCCTTGGCACATTGTTCAATCGTATTAGTAACACACAAAAATTAATTCAATTTTCATTCTATGTTGATTGATCTTTCCTGGTTAGATGTGCAATTTCTACTAGTTCCCCAGATATATGTACTTAAGCCTCTGTGATCTAAGTAATGCCGGTTTCGATATTTTTGCATACTTTTGTTTGGGTATGATATTCCTATGTATCCCTTTCTTGTTGTTACCATAAAGCGCAAGTCATTGAACATGTGTGAATTTAGTAAAGTTAGGTAGTCAAAGTATAATGATATTCAAAAGACGAGCTAACATATTAAACCAATAACTATCAATTAGGCTGAAAGCGAAGCTGTACTGAATACCTTGTAAGTATATAATATATAGTGGTCTAACGATATTCAATTCGGAAGATACGATGTATGCACTTAAAATGGTTATAGCTGCCTGTCTGCAAGTGGTGCAGTAGTATAATAGATATGACATTTCCATTAGTTTACTTACACACCTCAATATTGCACCAAAAGTAGCTACATAAGGGGTAGATATTGCAGACTATGAAAGAGATCTACATAAGCCTAAGGAGGTTTAAAATTTCAGCTTACATTCGTATAGAGTTAAGCTCGTGGTCGTTTGCTACAACTTGCAATTAGTAGGTGCAATGCAAATATGTCCCACACAAAAGGTATGAATACGGAATCTGCATTTACCTCAACTACCTGAACTGTCACAAGTTTCTATATGACAAACAGAATTGTATTTCGCATCATAATTAATTTCTTGTCAAGAGCAAGAGCGAATTAAGTGCCACGCAGTAAGCAGAAAACAGCGTATATTTATTTATTCATGCATATGTTCTATAGTATTTAAGGATAAACTGGCACATTAGTTTTTAAAGGGTTGAACTCACAATCAGTACAGTATAATAATTCTAGTAGGTTTGGAAACACATAGTTTATAATTTACCTGAATTAGATTGAAGTGCAGAAAATAAAAGTGGAGTTGAAACGCCGGTAAAAAGAAGACTGCTACTTCCAAGGGACCTTCAAGAACAGAAACACAAACTAGTGTCAGAGAGAGGTGTTTAATTTGGTTGAGAAAACAAGAAATGGCAATTTTTTAATATTATACGTAGGATTTTACCGTTTTATCTAAGCTTACAAAATGTGAACACATACGACAGGTTCCAGAGTTCCACTCTCAATGAGTGCTAAGCAAACTTTAATTTCAATGCAGAACTAATTTTAGGAATAACGTCAGGAATGTATGGTTACCAACCAGTTACGGTTCTTTACATTCCGAGCTGCAGATCCCAATGTAGTAAGTAATTCTGGACTATAAGAGAGTTCTGGCGAGAATTCGGCTGCCAAATGGTTGACCAAAATTTTGTGTTTAGCTCACAAAATTGGACAAAATGTAATCAAATTAGCTTTGATTTGCAAGTGTTAAGTGTCTAGGTTGCTATATGTCTATCCATGCAAAATGGACTGTGATAAAATTGTTGTTCCTTCTAAAAAAAATGCATGTAATATTGTAAATTGCAAGGAGTCTGGCTGGACTTGCATATAGCACGGACTAACTGGAAATATTGAGCCGAACACGCCTGGCAAGTGAGTTACAAAACATTCTAGGTGTATATTGATTTTAGAGGGTCTAGTCTAGCTAGCTCTACCAAAACTCCCACTGCTCTCTGTTCTATTCTGTTAGAAGAGACCTTCTGCTATCCGTTCACCGGTACCCGAACGGGTAGCCTGCTGTACCTAGACTTAGACTGTCATACATATTATCATAGGGGCTACTACTACATCAATATATATATATGTATACACAAATATAAACATGCGAGCACGCTATATTATGCACACAAAGTAGACACAGGAAATCGGACGCAGTTTGCCCTTTGATCGGAACATCTTTTTTATTTGAATGGGGCAACAAGAAAATAACCACAAGAACTACATAAATTCTAAATCCTTACCCAGACCCAGATGAACAAACTGAAAAAAATGCTTTCGAAGTACGAGTATTTTAGTAAGAATAATAATTCCCTCAATAATGTGAAAACTCATTGTGATGACGATTCATCCACAGCTTTTTGTAATGTTTATACCAATTGTGGTGGCATATGGCATATTCATTATGATCTTTAATGTTTTCGAAATAATTTTTTTGCAAAGCACTGGTGATGATTATTTTTGGTGATGTTTAATGACATTTTATTTTTGAAATACCAATATGAAATCAAATCTGAAGATATTTAAATAATCTCCTTAAGCCTCCAGTCACTTTAATTTCATATTATATTCCAAACAATGAATACGCGATCATGTATAAAAGTTCAAATAGAAAGCTTACGGAGATAACGTTTTTAGCCTAAGCAAGGTATACTTCATGTTTTCCCGTAGGGGAAATCCGCGACAAATTTCACTTCCACGTATATGTGAAATGGTCATTTGTAAAATGAAAAGCTTAACGAATTTGTCATTTTTCACTTGCTGTTCACTTTATTTGTACGTTTTGTTAATCTTTTCCTAAATGATAAATAAACAATTTCTGAGTGATAAATCAAAAGGTTCGTCCGATTAATTACAATTTAAAAAATTAGTACAATAATTACTACAATCTTTTTATTTTCGCTGGTAGCTCATTTTTGCTCGACTTTGCCAAACTGGGAAAGTGAACTCTGAACATTGAAACAAAATGTCCGCATACAAAAAACATACTGGCTCTTTCTACTTAAATGAAAAACACCAGCATGCCAGCCTTAAAATTCCACGGAAGGTTGTGCATGTATTTATGTATGCAAAATGCAAGCGAGTACACGGATCACACAAGTGCTCATTAACATGACTACAAAAAGATGAGTCCGTTGGCTTTGGCCGCTCTGTAAATAAGCTCGTGGAGCTGATACTAGCATAGCCTGTATGCTTGCCGTTTCAACGTTCTAACAAGCTTATGTATATAACCCTATGCTACTTACTTACATGAAGTAAAACTTCTGATGGAATCAGTAACATGACCTGCAAATTAGAGAAAGTAAAACCTTTTGAAAATGGAACTCTTTGTATGTCGGTACATGAATTCAGCAGCATGTCAGTTGTTATCGGAATAAAGAGAACTGAAAGTATACTATAATATGTATTTCTATCGTCACCGTCAATGCGATAAAACGATCAGTAGGTTCTATGGAATTCTTTTTATACATATTTGAATCGTATTATCTGTTAACTTCTGTCATCTCCTATTTATTAGACTATTTTAATAACTTTAAATTATTTTTTATTAGCATAATCACAGGCCAGTGCCATTTATTTACCTACTCGGGGTTTGTGCGTATATATTTTGCCTACAATTTGAATTCTTACTACATTGCAGATTGGAGAATCATAAAGACCTCTAGGTTTAAAGAAGGAAGGGTCTAAACTCCCTATTTTGCATAGGGTTAGTTAGCTCAGCCGATGCTCCCTTCATCGTATTACCCATGTGCCGAAAAATTCCAGGAGACTGCTACCTTGCTCCAGACTCAGACGCCGAAGAGGTGCATACGCTGACCAGCTAGGCTAGGTAATATTATTTTTCTGCTGCCTGGCATATTCGTCTGTTCGCGAAAGTTCAGGTGAACTTGTCAGTGTTATATTGGTGAGAGATTTCATTAGGCAATCGATTACTATTATGATATTATTATTATTATTTCACAGAAAAAGAAGGGTGTACTATAATTATCTAAGAATAACATAAAGCAATGACCTGCTTTATGTAAATGACACTTGTAGTAGATAGTAGATAAGCATCGTCCCTAAAATAAATTAGAATTCATTTTATGCGTTCACTCTTATAGGTGCTATAGCATTGCCCTTAAGGGCTCCAGTTAATCACATATGTCACAAATATAATTAAGTTGTTCTTGCATGGTTTGGTTTTACAAGTTTAAAATTACGTGCATAATTGTTTTGATACAGTAATTATGAATACGTTGTGTTTTGTTACGAAAACTTACCAGAGAAACTATTTTCTTTTGCAGTCCAATACTCCAAACTTCCAAACAATTAGTTTACGAAGCCTTCGTGGTCAATTACGTATAAAATTTAGTAATCAAACTTTGATTATCAAAGTATAACGTATCCGTATCAACAATTTTATCCAAATAGCTAGGACGTGAGTTGTGTGGTGAGAATGGTGAGATGAATTATGCGGTATCTTCAGTCTTTTGCTTTGGAAGCGATTTCAATGATCTAAAGATAAACATAATATAGAACATGATAATAATAAATAATCAACGTTTTTACACGGGAATATTCATTTAATAGGTGTGGAGAAGGGGTACCAAACTTAAGTTTGGAGTACTCCATAAAATGTTTGTGGAAAAGCCAAATCAATTGCTATTCTTATTTCCATTATGGAATATGTTACGGTACACGACCCTCTAATTATTAATACCTTTCAGGGAACAGAAATAGAGTTCCTTAATCCTTGATCCCATTTTCCCTGAATACCTTTTTGCCTGTCTTAAAAATCATTCATTGCCTGTTTTGGGCAATGCATAGTTTCGCAGCTTAATTATCCAGATATATATGCCCTGCGCATACAGATGTACAAACCATGGGTTATTAGTTGCTTATTTACGTGGCAGTACTGTGATTGTGATACCGACGGACACCCACCGTGGGTGACCCACCTAGGGCAATCTAAATCGTTGATTTTTTTCCTTAGATATTTAAAATGGTGTGGTGTAAAATTGTAAAATCCTCATTTGTCCATTTTGAACAAAGAATTCCAACTTTGTACACTGACAGTGAGAATGACAGAAGAAATAATTTTCAGTCACACTTTAATAACTGTATACAGTATAGTAAATAGAAAATCGAACGCCAAAATTTGTGCAAAAATGATTTGTAAAACTCGTCTTTTAACACAAGATTTTAAATTCTAAAATAATCCAATATCTACATATATATTGTGCATCTAGCGTCTCAGATAGTAAGATCTGCGCAGAGTGAGTTCAAGAAGACTTATAAATCTTGTAAAAATCGTAGAACTAGTACACACACTAGTATACATATAGTATACCTAGCTTGTGCTTTAATATTTGTTGTGTGAGATCTGTGAGTTGACGTATTGCCAAAATTCTTCTATTCAATGTAAATTGTCACAAATTGTAAGTACACGTGTCAAAACTGTCTAAAGCAGGCTTTCCATCATTTGCATTACTTGATACCTTTACACGTTTTCTTAAAAGGTTATACGGGCCCTTGATGTGATACATATAGTGCACACGATTACTTTACAAACTTGGAAAGTTCCTAATTTTAGTTAAAAGATCACAAATTCCAATGTTATATCCTTATATGTACACGTTCTTGTTGTCCAAAAATTTTAACAAGAATTAATGACTTTTAATGTGCTTACCAACGACGGCAAAGACGAATGTAGTGAGGTCTGGTTTTAAGCAACGTGTGTAGTGTATACCGGTTTGCAGAACTTTGTCTATATATTTCAATAATTTTTGCAAAACTACAGCGCACCAAGTATGAAGTATCACCTACTTAATGTTAGCCTACTTGTCAAGTCAGCACACACGAAATCATTCACTTGTATTACAAACAACGCTACGGTGAAATTTATTATATGCAGTTCGAGTTCAGCTCTCTAATGAATCTATTAATAGTAGTGTGTAAAATCTATTGTATGGCTTACTCGGCTACGATGCGCTACACTACTTAATTGCAGGTGTCTTGTAGCTTACCCAATGTTTTAAGGAACTTGATGAAAGAAGGCAGTGACATTTATCCAATAAGTATGTATTCTTTCTCTAAAGAATAATATCAAACATTCTACTTGACAGACGAACCGAAACCTTCAAACCATCCGTGTCCGTTGTCCGTATCATTCATATAGCACTTACATACATTCCTTCAAAGTTAGTACAGTCAGCGCAAAGGCTGAACCTCGTAGTAGGGGCCACAAACAGCTTATTGCACATTTTGAACTACCTAGTAAGGTAAGGAGTAAGGAATGAGGAAAGGTATATATCAAGCTTGCATGTACGGTTTAACTATTAACTTGATCATGTTTTCGTGTTCCTCTCTTCGTTTCTTTACGTGATGATCCCTCAAAATAAAATCTTGTGTCTACCTTAACATTGGTTGGAGTAGTCTAAAGCTGCGTCATCATTGCAACGTGCAGCATACACAGTGTGTATGCTGCACACACATACTACCCAGACGTAAAAGGTGAAAATGTGTTTGCAACGCGTTCAGGGAAGGTTCATGCAAAAAATAAAACCTGCATGCAATAAGGAATTCACTTAGACTACTCTAATGCTAACAGATGCAACTTACGCGTATATGCGTTAAGAATTACCTGCGGGTGTTGTGCAATATATTTATTATAGTAAGCCGGATTACATTTTTTTCTGAAATTTATGAATATTTTGTAATCTATCCAAGTAAAAAAGTAAAAAAATTAAGTTACACTTGGATTTTTTAGGACCTATTTTTAATGTAGCAGTAAAAAAAATCAATGCCGCAAAAATCAAATCGTCAGTTCAACTTTTTATTGTCTATTTGAAAATATCCCCTTTATACTCAAGTATTTGGTTAGACATACAAATTTTCAGCCTATGTGAGCAAATTTTTATAGATAAAGATTACAAATTTCGTATGGACTACAGGAATCGAACCTGTGAGGATTTTTGTTATGCATGATTTTTTCAGGTAAATCTTTCTAAATTTAGTTTCACGTTTTGTATGCCATTCGTTATAGTCACGCCATATATTCCTAGAATTACTTTACGCGATTTCGAAGCACATTGTTGTAGTATTTCTAAGTTCCCATTGAAATTACGAAAAAAAAAACTTCATTTGAGTGTGGGTGTAAATATACTGTGGCACAAATGGGAGCGTACCAAAGTGACGGTACATTAATAATTCAACAACATTTGTATGGAAAGCAGCCTAACGAAATCTTCAAATCCATCAAAAATTGTAGTGTGAAACGCCCAACTGTTGACGCCTCGGTTCGAAGGAACCACAAGGCTAACGGACTCCAGACATGCTCGAAGCAGTAAGACTGCGAATTCAAATAAATCCGCGACGTACAGCAAAGAACTTGACCTACCAGATTAACCTTGTCACATCAAACCATGGTTAGGGCATTGAAGGAAGACCTACATATGAGGGCTTTGTGGAAAATCGTTTGATTCGTAGTCGGGCGCTGGGCACGCGAGAGAAAGTGTAAAGAAAACACTTTTCACCGGTGAGAAAATTTTTACAGTTGAAGAAGAATTTAACAATCAAAACGATGTGAATATGATGGAACGATGGAATATGTTCAGAATAAGTCAGAGATTCCAATAAGAGCCCAAAAATCATTAAGGGCTCACCAATCTGTCTCCTGAATGGTGTGGTTAGGGGTAAACTGTGTGGTAAAGACCGATGTAAACTTTATGGGGCAGAGGTAGAAAAACTACCTGGAGGAAGTGTTAGAGACCATTGTTAAGACGCTTAGATGGGGAAGATTGAACCTTTCAGCAAGTCCCTTCTCCAGCTTATGGGGCAAAAATCGTTCAAAGTTGGCCAAAAGTGAATTTTAGTGACTTTAATGGAAAGAGCAAATGGCAGTCGGATTTGAATCCGCTCGAGTATCCCGTGCCCTATGGTCATTAGTTCTGACCATATGGGATAGTTCTTTCTAGTTCTGACTCAGAACTGGAGAGGGGAGTGTGCTGAATACGTCAGAGCGCTTTGAAATCTTTGAAGTCCGCTGTAGCGAGAGAGGGACCCGTTTCCCATGGAATCGGTGCGCGCCTCGATTGAACGAGGTCGCGGAAGACTATAGCAAAAGCTATAGACCATTATTGCGAAAACTGAAATATACATTTCGTACTGAATAGCTGGACCACTTCAGGATGCAGTTTCAAGTCAATTGTCAATAAATTGTAGCCTATGTAGCATACAGAGTGCTTCTAGGAATATGTGGCGTAGCTAGGTATAATGTTCAGTTAGTAAAATAATACAATCAGAAGAATTATCATAAATTATACTACCAATCGTCTTTTAAAAACTTTTGTGCTTCATTGTGTGATTCATTGTATTTCCACTTGCACACAAAATGAAGTAAAAAGACATCTGTGGAAGGAAGAACAAGATACATAATTTATGCCAGTAGCCATAGACATCTATCTAATATAAGGCCAGTAGCGGATAATTCTCAGGGATTTCGCTAGTTTAGTCGTTATCGTTTCGCCTAACTCTTCGATGCCAAAAACATACAAATCCCATACCTTACCTGTTCGATCCGCGCCCCGTTCGGAGTCGGGGGATCCGCGGGCGGATCTTGCGTCATTTTAACAGGGGTATTTTGTTATAATTATTTAAAGAAAGTCCATTCCCCTTTTCCAGTTTTTGTGAATTTCAAATGTACCCTAAAATCCCTGACAGAGCCGGAGGGACAAAAGGGCAAAGGGAGCATACATACATATGCCAAGACCCTGCATTTTATGCATTATGCCTACACTTATACATATCTTGAATCTTCATTAAGGATTGAGATGTAAATATAGCCTCACATGAACATATTTCTCCCCATTCCATTGTATAATTTTCAATCCTTTCTATACTTTGCTCATAGCATCTCTTCTGGAAATATATATATGTAGTTAAAATCGGAAGTACGAGTGAGACTACCGTAGAGGAGTGTATAGGACAGGAGTAATATCGACTTAACACGGTATTCTGAACGAAAATGAAATTTACTTATTACAACGTTTAAATTGTACTCAATCTGAAATGGATCAAAGTTAAATGTAATATCGTAATATCATTATTTGTCAGCCACGGTTGTCCTCCTAGCAGCCGATGGCTACTTTCGCCTCTGACTTTTCAACCGAGTTTCATTATACAATTTGCAAAATATGTACTTCTAAACAAGAGGTTGCAATTCCAACCAACTATTCCTAATACTAAGAGACTGTTTATTAATGACGTCTGCAATTTAGGGGGTGGGGGTCACAGCATTGCAGACAAGGGTATACTTATAACATTACAGAGGCCATATTTTGAAGTCAAGCGGGGGGATCCAAAATTTGCAGACGTCATTGATGGATACAAATACTAAATAAGTAACGATATCTTAAAAGTAGAGCAGTGGCGTAACCACGGGGGGACGCCGGGACGAGTGGTGTAATTGTGACAAATCGCTACAATTTTGAGAATTTGTAGGGGGACAAGTGCAGCAACTAACTAGCCATTTCTTGGGGGACAGGGTCCCATGTCCTCTCCGGTGGTTACCCCGCTGAAGTAGAGTTTTAATGAAGTGTATCACTCACCTTATGTAAAATCTTAATAAATGACATCAATTTTAACTTTGTTCCTTGAAATGTTACTCTTGTGGTGCTGGCAGAGCCTTCGCTTTACAATGATTATAAAATTTCCTCCTCTGCCCGTTAATTTTCCAAAAAATGTTTGTGCTAATATCTAGGTCTGATACAACAATGTTAAATATGGAAATTCCTAAGAATGGTGGTTATGTAATTGATAATAAAATAATGTAATACAAACGTAGCTTTAGTCTTTTTACAATTCAATCTAGAGATTCACTGCGACTGTTTACGCAAACAAAAGTTCAATCATGATATAAATGAAACACTGACTCATGATATATGTAATACAGTCGATACATACAAATAACTGAGCCACAAAAGTACACAAACAGAAAATAATGACGTCTCGTATCGTATCTTTACAAACTTCTAATTGTGAACGTTGGTAAAGCCGACATATGTGTTTTATTCGCGCACAATGATCACGGGAGCACCTACTTCCGTTGCCACCAATAACATTGGGGATTCTACCATGGATGTAAATAAAGCTTTACACCGACGGCCAATTCGCGTTTCTGTCACTTTCGTTTCTATCAGACCATGTACAAAGACAATTACAAGTGAAGTAGAATAATATTATATGCATTTAGTAACTAGCCAAACAGGACAATCTAATCCGCCCGATTAGGATAAGTTTATTTATTTTATACTAAATAATTGGTCCAACTCAATTCAAATACCGCTATTTATTATGCACGGTACTTTTGAGACACAAATGTCGCAAACTGATTGTGAGTTGAGACTGGTCAGAAAACTTCAAAATGTAATATCATAAATACATTTGTTAAAAACTTGAAACAATTGTGATCCTCAGGGTGAGTTTTAGCGAACAATATGCAAGGGGCGTATTGAGACGTACACTGCTTACAATCAGTCAGTCAGATAGCAGGACAGCACCATGCTACTGCCAATTAAATACTTTATTTTATTGACACACACGCGCGGCATTAAAACGCATGTACGTTTTCGAGATCAGCATGTCCAAAAACCTCAAAGTTCATATGGAATTTCGGACTATAAGATCACAATATATCTGCTTAAGCCAAGCGCTTACACTAATAGAAATCCGAAAAACTCATCTAAGTTTAAGAGGTAGCATCAAAGGAAGTGTACTGCATATTTTTCACGAACACTTAGCCTATCAGTGGGAAATCTAACGTTCATTGTTCATTTGGTTATCGGCGATAGACGTGGGTTGTTTTCTTCTTCTTCGTCGCATAAACTAAAATGCAGCGGGGTTTTGGGATCCTCATAAGAAAAAACATATTTGTCAAAAATTTCGGGTGATTGCGTTACCCGCCGACCAAATAATTCACAAACATGCATCTCCGCACTATCCTACTTCTTGCCGCTGCACACTTCTAAATGACAGCGCAATACCTTAATAGATACGTGGAAAATAATGGGAAAATGGACCATTTCTTTGTTGTATACGCCTACTGGGGTAATCATGACTGATATTCGATGAACCTTTCGGTCTGAGGACGATTAATATAGCAGCAAAAGGCGGTACAATACAGGTTGCACATTTTCCGTTCCAATCTTGCCACAAAACGGTTTGTTATACTTATACAGTGTAGCCGCTCACTACACGCCCATGCATGGTTGTCATACAAGAATAAAGTAGTAACAAAAGTCGATTCTGAACCCCTCCCAGTTACACAGATCACATTTTTCATCACGTATTTGTAGTCTGGTCTTACGGTCTATGTGCTGAGACGAGGAAAGGGTATACTAATGTTGCTCCTTCAAATTTATGACGTTATAAATGAATATCCCCTCAGACAGCACGCACATACTAGTGCAAAAAAAGTTGTACATAAATGGGTATATAAATAACAGTACTTTGACTTGGGGAGCTGTACATAAATTACGTCGGCAAAGCTTTAGAAATCTTGTAGGTTGTAAGTCGGTTTGTGAAAAGCGCAAACTTTATTCGACAATATGGAATATGGTACAGAAATATCGTACATCAATTTAGTAAACGTTAATGCAAAAATATAAACTCTGGTCAACAGTTAGACGCTAAAATAAAAATCATAGATGTTTTCTAGGATTTCGTTCATGAAATAAAAGTTAATAAAAGTTTGTTTAATATATCGTTATGAGATATATTATGTGCATGTTTAGAAAGGTGTTTTTCTGCTTTCACTGCTTTATAAGGAGCCTTATTAATATACTAATGTACTAAAGTATTTTCTTGGCATCAAATACATTATTCCTAAGTCTGGGTATGGAAAATGCAAATATATTCACTTGAAATAATTTTTACAGTGAAAAGTCACCATGAAAATTGTGATTACGAACTACAGTATTTAATCCTTGCATTATTAAGGCACAAATCCATATGTCCTGCGGCCACATGATCGCCCTGCAAATTGATAGTCAGATACGTAAAAGATATTCGGGTCTTAGTATTATATTAGTCCCTGCACATGGATTTTGACAAATTTGTCAATGATTCTAAAATATCAAGAGTACGTAACTATGAAAGGCAATTTTAACAAATAAATATATGTCGTCTACCCGCATAAATAATACATAATCAATCAGAAACAAGTTCCTCGGGCTTGCTTGTAATTTGTTTGTGAAGTCATTTGTGAAGTACACCTGGCACTGCTGCAGTACAGTCAATGGGATACAGGATACAGTACTTATGTAGTATCACAGTTGTATGTACAGCTGTACTATGCCATGCAGACTCAGACCGTCGTCATACATCCACAGATGAATCACACACTTCGACCGCTCGTGCTTTCTTTAAATAAAAAGTCTGACTTCTGGCCTGTACTGTGTTGTTTGTCTGCCTAGTAGTACTGTCCTTGTGAATGTGAGCAAAGTGGAAAGGTAAAGTAATTTTTTTGAAAATAATCATGATTTTAGAAAACAACCTATTTCGTAATAATATTCTGTTGGTATTCTGTAGGTATTGTAACTTGTAGTGTGGTACATGGTTGTATTTGTATTGATATGTATGGTACGGTAGTAAGTAGCTATACTGTAGTGTATGGTTTGGATGGAATGCGCGTAGTTTTACAGATTAGTTTGTAATTTCGCATGTGCCACCTGGATTGAAACTTAAACCTAATTAGCAAAATTCAAATTTTCATTTGTAGAATGGAGGCTAACTGTGCCGTTAAGGAATTTGGTGACCATCTCATAGAGAAGAAGAGTATGAACGGTATTAATGGAACCTATAAGAAAATTCAGGGCAATGGCTCTAGTGCTATACCGAATGGGGTCAAGTTAGCGCTACATGCAGTAGACCGCACTGCGGCGGGAGAAGACGCCAATGCTGATGCGAGGAAGAAAAACGGATTTTATAATTATGAACCTTCTCCAAATAAATGGGATGCTTGTGCATTAAAGACCTCCCCCAAAAAAGTGAAACAAAATGCCGGCCGTCGTAATATTCAAGAATCATATGAACAATGTTCTCTGTTAGATGCATTTTATACGTATTTATGTTATTTTGTACTCGTTGTTGTTGGTAAGTTATTTTTGCACACTTAATTTTCACTTAGTCTTTTTATTTAATTGATTATGCTAAATATTGGACTAAATGCGTTCATTAATCGAGACACTGATTTCAAATTGGACGCAAGACGCCATGGGCAAATTGTCGTGCTTGTTTTCTTGTTAGCTTTATTTTATTAAAATACTCGATTATTTTTTGTTTATAGGATATTTTAAAGACTTTGTAAGACCCGTAAAAATCAAGGAGAAAAACCGTGAGGTAAGTTTATCATCAAATATAGAACTAATTGACTAATTAGTTTAATTATTACTCCAAACTGTCCAAACTTCAAACTTAGAGTGGTAAAACTCAAACAATTTTTGAATTGATATTGAACACAAGCACAGCCAAGACTATCAAAATTATGAGTCAGTGAATTTTGCTGGTCCTGGTACAGCATATGTACGTCAACTTGTACTGTGTCTGTTATGTGGAGTCGTGGAGTTGCTGTGTGCAAAAGTTTGCATACCTGAAATACGTTTACGTAAGTGACCCTGAATGATTCACGTGATCATACAAATGCAAGCGTTAAACTCAAGTAGTTTAAATAGTTAATAACGATATCGGTATCTGACTGACAATACTGACAAATGAACTTCCTACCGTGTTTCTTTTGCCGATAGAAATACAAGGTACTGGAATACCAATGTTTTTAACCACCCGAAAGCCACCCTTAGTGGTCTATTTTTTTCACTTTTTCTAAGCCCATGTTTAATGTCAAAACTAAAACCACAAATCATTGGGTACGTTGAAAGAACCGTCTCAATGATGATGATGATGTGTTTGGATTGTGTACAAACATTTTCAGAAAGGGCACCGCCGCACAGCTTTTTAATAGGTGATTTGACCTTTTGACTATCTCTTTAGTGTATCCTACGATAATAGGGGACAATAATAATTAGTTAGAATCTGGGTTCATTGCTGATTGGTTCTGCGAATTGTTTACGTAAAATATTCATGTAAATAAATATCTTTTCAAAAAACATTTTCATTTATAAAAATAAGTTAAAAAAACAAATGTAAATGTAACTATTGATTTTTAATTCTTAGATAATTTGACTAATGGGCCTAACAAAGTATTTGTGGAAGCAATAGGCATTCTATGTAAATATGCCATTCATTACTCCAAAAACATTACCCTTCAGCTTTCTCGGAAGCTAAACTAACTTTTTTGCAACTTAAAGTTGGTTGATCTCTAGCTAGTTACATTCGGGAAATTAAATACTAGACCACCCAATATGTTACATGTACATATGTAATAAATCATTATCATTCACACTGATAATAACATATACAGCGTAGTAAACTGTGTGTCAATATTCCTTCGTATCCTACGTCGGAAAGAAAATACGCCTGTGTGAATGTTGGAACTAGACGCGAATGTCTACCCAGTATGTAATCCACGATTCCATTATATCAAGCCCACTCATGACTCAAATTTTCAGGTATACTTTATAACAAACTTGGGTTGTATGTAGTTGACTTTGAATTAATAAACATGTCCGTTGTCCGTCCGTATCAAATCCTCTGATTCGATTCTGTGTAGTCATGCGTCTTCTCATTGCAGCAGTAGAAATCGCTTGTACGTTTCAAATCCCTCAAACTCAGACACCAGGAATTTGTAGATAATTTTGTGGAGAGGAAATAGGAAGTAGCCTGTGATAGTCCGTCAATCGTACAATGTTACTCAATATACTCAACTTTGTGCTATTTACTTGAATTATTCTGTCGAGGTTCAATCTAATTTGTTTTGGAAGCTTTCCATGCAAAGATATTACTTAGGTTAGGACGGCTTGTACATCTCTTAGTCTTACACTTCTACTGCATTATTCTGTAAAGTATTGTCGACGTTATATTTAGTGTAAATAATAATAAAGCAAACGATAAAGACTAGAGAGTTGAACTACCGTTTTAGCTGACAGTTATGGCTGGACTTTGTAATTCAGAACATTGAAGATTTTATGCTTATGTATGTAACTATGTGACTGCTCTGTGTTCAGGGTTACGTTCCCCTTTATGCAAGTTTCGAAAGCTTTTATACACGCCATGTGTACCGAAGAGTACGAGATTGTTGGAATATTCCTGTTTGCAGTGTTCCTGGAGAATATATTAGTCTAATGGAGCGCGTATCGCACGATTATGGATGGACTTTTCAGTAAACATTAATATAAAATCTGTAATATTATTATATTTGATAAATACACATTAATTTCCCAGTTTTACACAATTTTTTATTCTGCTATTAGGATGACTGGAAGAGAAATCAAATGTATTAACTTGGGCTCATACAACTACCTTGGTTTTGCTCAAAATCATGGTGTATGTGCAGAATCGGCAATCACAATAGCAAAACACTGTGGAACATCTACTTGTAGTACCAGACGGGAGGTGGGAAACACTTCCTACCACGAAGAGCTAGACAAATTAGTAGCTAGGTTTGTGGGCGTTGAAGATGCTATCACCTGTGCCATGGGGTTCGCCACGAATGCTCTTAATTTGCCCATTATATTGAATAAAGGATGTCTGGTGTTGAGTGATGAAAAAAATCATGCCTCCATCATTCTCGGACTTAGATTATCTGGAGCAACAATTCACGTCTTTAAACATAATAGTATGTATTGCAAATTTAAAGCAACAGTTTTTGACTCTAAATAAGTGAGTTTAATTTATTTTGTACATGAATCTTAATTTAGACATGAAGAGCTTGGAAAAACGCATACGGGAAGGCATAGTGTACGGTAAGTGTTGTATAATATGTTTAATGAATAAGATTACCAGGGTGTTTATCTCTCAAGGCAGTGCAGTAATAAGAAGTTTTGCAACCTGAGTTTTTTCCATTTTAGGTCAACCTCGGACACATTTACCATGGGAAAAAATATTTATTGTTGTGGAGGGAGTGTACAGCATGGAAGGTTCTATTGTCAGACTGCCTGAGATTGTGGAGTTGAAGAAAAAATATGGAGTAAATCATAAAAATTAATGTACCAGCATAAAAACAAATATTTGACGCACAATCACTTTATTTTTTTTTGCATTTCCAATAGGCATACCTTTACGTTGACGAAGCACACAGCATTGGTGCTGTTGGAAGCCACGGACGAGGTGTTGTCGATTATTGGGGATTGAATCCACAGGACATTGATGTGCTCATGGGAACCTTCACGAAGAGCTTCGGATCGGCTGGCGGTTATATCGCAGGCTCCCGTGATCTCATACAGATGTTGAGAGAGAATAGTCACGCTCATTGTTATGGGACTGCCATGTCAGCACCTGTCGCTCTGCAAATAATAACCTCTATGAAAATCATAATGGGAGAAGACGGTAGTAATGAGGGCGTCAAGAAGATTGGTCAACTAGCCCGAAACTCGAAATACTTTAGACAAAAGTTGAAACAAAATCGTTTTATAGTTTATGGAAATGACGACTCCCCTGTGGTACCAGTGGCTTTGTACATGCCTTCTAAAATAACTTACGTCATTCGCGAAATGATTAAAAGAGGAGTTGCCACTGTTGGGGTCGGATTTCCCGCAACTCCATTAGTGCAAGGGAGAACACGTTTCTGTGTTAGCGCAGCCCACACCAAAGAAATGTTAGATCATGTGAGTGGTTGAATTGCTTATTAGACAAGATCATTACAATGACTTTGTAATTAAAAATGACCTATTGAAATGAAATTTAATATTTTCATTTTTCAGGCTATCGAAGCAATGAGTATAGTAGGAGATAATATTCAAGCTCGAACGTCTTGCTTACCAGTTTTCAAAGGAGAGATTCGATACGAGGATGTAGAATTAGAAGAAATGGATTGATTTAGCTCATTCAAAGTCAAATTCGGCCATAATTCGTTTATTGGAGTATTGGAATATGTTGCCTTTGATCTATTTTTCTTTTGTTTAGTATTCCTCACGACTTAAAATTATGCAAACATTTCTCTGGGGGACTTTAATGGATAATTAATTCGATGATTGACACACAACTGAACAGATGTTTTTAAGTGTGCCGTATATTGTGCCAGAACCATTAGAATAATCGAGAAAATGTGACTAAACGATTCAATAAGTATTTCTTAACTAAAGATTTGCCATAATTGTGTATGTATAATAATTGATGCTCTTTAATTTAGTGTTATGCCATTGTGCCTTGCAAAGAATAATTATTTGATTCACACAATCAGTGCCTAATTTAAATAGTTTTGGTTTATTATTTATTGCTAGTGTTACTGATGTATTTAATGAAAACGACTGTACAATTCTTGTGTTGTTGGACTGAATGAAAACAATGTCCGCTTGTCTTTGAAGCTTTCGTAGTAAGTAGTATCCTTTTCCAAAAATGTTTGCGAAGCATTTCAAGATGGTTTCCAAGAGATTAAGTATTTGACTACATGTTATTTGAATGTAGACTGAATTCTTTGTAGTTTCGCATGAAGCCACTTTTACGTATGGCATTTAAATATTATAGTGCACAAAAGGCATTTAAGTGGTAGTACTACTAGCATCTCTTATCAATGATCAACGCCTACTCTGTGTTAAGTCTGCTTGATGAATACAATCTGTGATGCTACGGTAGTTGATACAATATGGATATATGCACGGTATAAATATAGGATCAATTTGCATGGATTTGAGAAGTTTGAATGTTAAACCATACAGATGTATTGAATGTATTGCAAACTAAATTTAGTTTACTATAATCGTTTTACCGAATCGAAGTATGTACAAGCGTAGCAGCAGACGCTACGGTACAAGTCATTATTATTTTCTCCTTCCCTGAACAAAACTAATAAGACAGCCTTCTTTGTTCACCCGAAGATGTATATAATTGTATTTGGATTTATAAATATGTGGTATGAGTAATTATTGTTTCAATAATAATATAACAATCAGGGTGTTTGTATAAAGTATACTACAATTAGTGATTTGATCACATTGCAATATTGACCGATCCAAATATTTCATAATACTTTCTATGGTACTTAAAAAGGAAAAATGACGAAATCGGATGGCTAAGTTTAAGAACTTAAATGTTAATTTTAGTCAATCAGTATTGTTATAATTTGAATTCTTTCGGATTGGCTGGATGTTCAGTTGTTGAAAACATTATAGAAATATACATAGATAGTATAAATTTGGTTTAGGTAAGCTTTATATTTATATATATTATTATGTAAAATGTCTTTTATTGTTGTCACATTATATAAGTTATAACAGCAAGATGCAACACAGTTGATTTTCCTCACAATACATATCACATTATTTGTTAGATATTATACATATTACTTATGCATAACCACCGATAACACCCTCTTGTCATTATTGTTGTATAGGGTGTCCAAGAATGAACCTGGCACTTTTTAAAGTTTAATATTTCAAAAACTGTCCGGTTCATTCTTGGACACCCTTTATGTGCACACTTATTAATTTATGAGTATGTTTGATAAAAATGTAATGAAGGCCCTTCATTGGAAGGTTTAATACAGTTATTTGCATGGTTTCATTTTCAATTCTCTGATGGTTTACCTTATTTAATTACGGAAGTATATAAAGCAAATCTCGATGCGTCCACTCCACATTACGCGTAGTCAACCTATTAAAAAAATCCCCTTAAATATCAAAAAAGTATTTACAAGTCTGTGTGTATTCGAAAGTTGATTAATGTTTAATTTATTATGAGTCATGCACCCAAGCCTAATCCAAACCAAGCTCCTTTTGCTTTCAGTACAACATTACACTGGTAAAAAGTATTTTAATTGACATTCCTTTCAATAACCTCAATTGTATTTTATGATTCGTCTTTATCGCTTTTAGTATTGTGGTACTTCTATTTATGGGTAGCTCGGTTAAGGTTTTGATTGATTAATTATACTACTGTTATAACAAAAAAAAGTCAGTTGATTTGTGATCTTTTACTTAGAGATCTCCGTAATCAATCTAAAAATACACCAGCATTCCTATCTAATTACTGAGATGTTAGATATCGATTGTTACACTTTTACGCTAATGTATGACAGTCATCTACCAATAGTACACTGTCACTTGTAGATTTACAATAGGATAATGTTGCACGTAGTTCATTTACTGTACAAATATTTAAATTGACTGTTATAAGACTTAGTGTCCCACACCGATGAAACAGCGAATTAGTATCAAAGAGCTACTAAAATAAATAAAAGCTACAAAAAATACGTCATTTTTTTCTTCATGTATATGAATTTTTGCATTTGCATGGCCATGGCTATAAAACGTGTTTATCTGCAGTAGTGAGTCAAGAGATATGCGACACATGCTGTACCAAAACGAATCAATTTTTACGCATCGCAATGTCCATGTCATGCGAAACATTGCATTGGTTGTACAAATATATCTTACATATATTACGTTTCTGTCAAACGGTCAAACTGATGTTTGATAGAAAGAAAGAAAGATTAAAGACAATTCCGATCCTATGTATTCCCTCTAACCGTTTGTTTTCGACGTTCCCAGTGTATGAGAGGGTGAAGTAATTGTGTTGCAGTCGTTGTCGGATGACTTCTTAAATTACAGAGTTGTTTAAAAGCAAAGGTTTTTTTACGATCGCAAGCCTAGACTATGTAGTGACTCACTATTATAGTGGTGTTTATTCTATAAGGTTCAGCAGACCCTTTGGTAATTTTCCATTGAGTTCATGGAGCAAGAACTCATGGAAAATTACCAGTACTTTACACACACACAGCGAAGTAGTTACTTGCTTTGTAATAAGCACGTTTTAACGTTTCAATTTCTCCCGACTCAGCAGCAACCCAACCGTTCTCACACTATTGTACAAGAACAATGTAAACATAATGGGATTCTAACATGAACAAAAACAAAATTACAAAGCAAAATATGATGTTAGAAAATGTCATGTACATGAGTGTTAACTTATTGTTATTTGAGAAAGCGCGATAAAGATAGTGTTAATGAAGTGTACTTCAACTTTCAACAACGACGACACCAGTTTTGTTTTAAAAATGCATGGATTCACCACTAGAACGATAGTGCGATTAAATTTATATTACAAATAAGTATGTAGGCTAAGTATTTACGGTTCTGTCATATCGATGGTAGGCATAATGATATCTAAATGCCTGTTAGATGAAGAACATTTTGACACCAAATGCTTTGTAGTCGTCACAATAGTACTTTCTTCTTAAATTTAATAGAAAATAAGTGCATGAAAGGGCTCATAAATAATTTTCGAGTTAACGTTGACTTCATAAAATGTCGCTTTGCCATACTACATACTAGGCCTTCGGAACCCGCGTGACTGCGTCACGCACAATTCCGGTGAATTTTTTTGTGAAATGTGGAATTATTCGAATTATGTAGACAT
>JABASC010001164.1:0-26473 GCA_019776185.1 Plutomurus gul | reverse complement strand
TTGCATTTCCATTTTCTACAATTTAACAGAATTATTCCTCTATTAGAGGAATCTATATTATATGTACATAATAAAGTAATTACACTAAACTACATCACAGAACATACCAAAAATCACAAAGAGTACGGATAAGCCACAATGGAAATTATATAAATATTTGGAGAAAAGGACTGGCAGTGGGGTGTAAGTGTCTGCAGTGTAGAATTGTCCTTCTTGCCGATTCTCATGCAGCGAAATGGTTTGAAGATTTAAAGAGATGGGAAGAAAATCCCGAACAAGTCTACAGCATTAGAGAGACTGAGATCGAGTTGATATGCACCTGAATGCGAAGTACTTAGGAAGATGGGATGTGATGAGTCTATCTTGTGAGTGAGTGGGATGGCAATCTCATTTCTATGTACGAACGTCTGTTGAGCTCATTTAAGGATCATGGTGCGAGTATTTGCAGTAGTAGGACAATGTTGGTGAACGTGAGATGAAGATGTGACTAAGTGAGTGGAGAGCGGACAGAGTGGAAGACACGAGACTCACTGCCTGGCAGCAACTGCTACCACCACACACGGAGACACGGAGAGAGAGTATAGTAGAGCACAATCAACTCTCGTCAAAATGTGATGTGCCATTAAAGATTTCTGGTGACTCGTTGCTTTCTTCCTTTGCCATCTCTCCCTCCTTTTTCCCTAATTATAATCGATTAAGTGAGATGCTTCTCATCTGCCCTCAAGAAAAGAAACGCGATTTCGAAGAGATCGCTTTATTCCCTCTTCTTGCGGCTTCTTCTCATATCGGCTCTCATTTCTTGTGGGCCCGACTGCCGTCTCCTAATCTTTGAATCACTCGCAGTCTAATGGTCTGAGACAATTTCATTACACGTAGCCAAACTCACTGTTTTGAACACCTTCCGTAAGCCGTTTATTGACAGCGGGGAGCACACAGTGACACGACACTTTCCCTCTCACTCGTCTCAACGCTAATTTTGATTAGTTCATTCATTACAAGCGAAAGCGACAGGCTCTCTCCCATTCCACTTCAGCGGCTGCAGCATTTTTAATACGGAGGTGGTGCACCATTACTCGATTCACTCTTTTCTTATTGGAAACACCCTCTGTTTCCACTGCTGCTGCTGCTAAGCCCGAGAAGAAGAGGAAGAGGGGAGTAGCAGTTAATTGGAAAGAAACGGAGACGTTCTGATTAGGAAAGTACTCGTCTTGTCCGCAGCCATACAATGAACGCACAGTGGAATTAGAATAAGGTACGCCTGCAGTAAGGGAAAGTTCGAATGGCTTTTTGTCATGTCATGGTGTTTAGAGGAACATTGGCTGAATTAACTGGCTTGCCTATGCAAACAACTCTTGCAAAGTACCAGCAGGGTTGCAGCTGCATACTCTGCTGCCCTATTACGTCATCCCATTCAATTAAACATTTAGCCATTTTTATCGCTATTACTAATCAATGTTATATGTTATGCCTGCATTTTATAGCTGTGAGGAGGCATCGTATCAGCCATTAGCCTCCCTACTCACCATCCGCACCTTAAACCCAATTTCATTCTGTAGGTAAGTACACAGAGGCTGACGACCCATACAACAGTGCACTTCATTTACTAGTAAATTATGCTACTACACCTTCAGATACTAAAAGAGAAAAGAAAGTGGTGTGAGTGAGATCTTTGATATAGGCTGCAGGTACATATTGTATAATATTAGGTGGCCCATATTAGCCACATAAGTTTGCCGAACGGAAAATGGCAAATGTCTTTTTTCTGTGTTGTGCCAGAACGACGAAAAAATCGTAGTTGAATGGTCAATTTAGTATAAGTAGTTACGCAGATCGCCGAGTCTCTGTTTTCGGCTGCAGCCGCACACGTCGTCTTTTTCTTCTTCTTCTTCTTATTGGAGTTGGAAATATCGGGTAAGGGGAGTTGGTTGGAAAGTTTCCATGGTCCGGGCACGGGAATGTGTGCTAATCCCGGAGGTGTGCAATTCATCTGGAAGCACTGTTAGCAAGGGAATGACTAAGAGATTGTGGCTCACTAACGACGACATTTACGTAATTTATGGAATAGCTATGACCTTATGCTCTTCATACGTCAACGTAACTCCGTCGTTGCTGTCTTCCGGCTTGTCTTGTCTCCCACCTTGCCGTCCACTTGTTAAATCAGCAAACCAACGGACGTATTTCACCATCACAACTACATCATTTCCCGATTATTCCCCATTAGTTGACATCATGCAAAGAAGAATGGAATAAGGGCTATAAGTTTATGCCTCCCACTGATACTTAAGTACTCGCCTTGAATCAATTCAAGTACAGCCACATTGTACAGGACATTAGTCTTCATCGCAGCCTCACTAATTTCCCTTACTCTTTGCCACCTCACAGACTGCAGCATCTTACACGTACACAAAATACAGAAACAGTCTTATTTGTCCGTTCTCACCAGAGCTGGGCTTAACCACCTCCCGGGCCTTCTATTTTTATTAGAGCAAACTGCAGGCGACCGGCACACGGTTTAATTTCTGTCTTAGCAAAAGGAGGGTGGCAAATGGTACAAAGAAGAAAAAGAAATGGGGGCCTGCCCAGCTATGTTTTCCGATGCAGACGACTCTATAGGAATTCTTGCAGTGTTTGACTATAAAGCGTAGTATTGTAGAATACGGCTCCAAAAAGTTTCCAGACGTAATTTGGGGGCATTAACAGTTGAGCTACAATTTCAACAGAAAACACAATCGAAATCTTTCTTGCTTTAACTGAGCCCGCACAAGGACTGCAAACTTTGCTCCTCTCAGCACTGTAATACTAGAGTTCTCCACCTGAAGTGTAAAGTATTAGAAATGATATTTATTATTGGAGCATTTCAATGGAATCCAATGGGAAAGGTGAACAAAATGAAATTTTCCGGAGAAACAACGTTTTGGTTTTCGTAAGCTCTGCAAAATGGATTTCCACTACTGGCGTACATCGAATGCTATAGGTACTACTCGTAGCAGTGCAAAAGTTTGTAGCATTAGGAGAAGGGAATTTCCTTTCATCTGTTTTGCGGACCGCTGGGCGAGGACAGAGCCTCGGAAGAAAAAGGTTGATTGAGACGGAGATGACTGTAAGACTGCGTGCCTAGTAAATTTCCAATTATCTATGTGGCTCTTGAGTTCAACTCGCACTCAGCTATCCGCTGGACTAATAAATGCAAAGCTCCCATATCCATCTCTTTAATACTCTCGTTCCTGCTGCAGTGGGGCTTATCGTGAGTCGGATTGGAAACAAACGAATGTAATTGTCTATTTCAGTAGTTAAAATAAAAATATAGTGGCCAATAGGGAAGTTTTTCAGTGCTGCTGTAACTTTAAGCCCATATGCTCACTTACCGTTGTAGTGTATAGCATGAAGCATGTAGGTTACATATACTACTACTGATTATGGTGCTGCAGCAGTGGAGAAGAGCTTAGAGAGCAAAACGCGAAGAGAAATGTGGAGGAACGGGGAGAATATATTCACATCTAAACAGAAAGCTTACTTTCTCTCTTTATGACTCATAATATTTGTAGCGCTTCGAATTGAAATCAGCCAAGGCCTTTTTCGGCACACTTACATTTATATCCTACTGCTTCACATTGTTCCCTTTTCTTATGTATTGTCCTTAGAGAGAGAGAGAGAGAAAATGGGAAAGGTACAAGAAACGTTCGGTCGTCTGTTCCGATGTGGCTTTGGAGATTGTTCCTTGCGCTGTAGTCCATATGCATACATATGCAGCCAGTTAACTTCCTTCGCTCCACATTGCATAAATCTTTCAGCAGTAAGTAAGAATGGAGTAGAGAATAGAAAATGGAAAATTATTTATCGGAAACATGCACACTTTGTACCAGACTACACATCGAACACACTATTCTTGGTAGCAGCACTAGTAGTTAGTATTTAGTTGGCTAACTATAATGGGATGTACATACTCTAAATGTGTGTGTGTGTGTGTGTAGGTTCGTGTAGGTTTGAATCAAGTGAGCAATGCAGGGAACACGTACGCGTAGATCGAAGCAGACGTTTTCTCAAACCAAGCCAATCTCAGGGAATGGTAGATTGGACGGGACGAGAGCACGGCTGAAATACAAAAGCTCCTTCCTTACTCTCTCCCATTTTTGAATTAATGAGAAAGTCATTATTATAATCATTACAGTACCGTTCTCCGCTGTGCATTACAAGCATTGCCTTAGCAGGCAGCCATCTACTTACTAGGTACGACGCTCGTGTTTCCTTGCACGCGGATTCTATAGAGCAACATCGTCTCTCTTCCCATTATGGCTCCCGCTATTCTTTCTCCTACATATTTCAGTACGCTCACAATACAATAGAATTGGATACACGCACTCACCCCCACTCTTGCTCTAAGCACAAATATTTGTTTTGCCGTATATTGTAAATTGATACGGCTTTTATTATACCAATAGTGGTAAAAGTCTACCCCACACACTCCTGCTGCACACTGCGCGACTTTTCGTAATTACTTCAAGCCCCTTCACTTGGTTCCTTTCACCTAAAACTATATTTTCAATGGAATTTTTTGAAACCATGCATAATTCTCTTTGAGACAAAACTCTTTTCTCGACTGAGCAGTACGCTTCCTCCAAAAAATAATATAAAACTGTGAAAATGTGAATGCTTTAGCTTTCCCCTAATATAAGATTACAGGTGTGGACACAGGAGATGTGTTTACAAAGGAAGCGTGTGTTTTGTGGTGGCCATTTACGTTAAAGTTGGTTGAATAGCGAGGGAGACTGAATGTAAATAGAAGCAGTCAGAATGAGAGACAGCTATGTGCTCTCTTCTTTCTTTGTCAAATGGCATGCATGCAAAGAATGTAACATTTATGCGTGGTTTTCTTTTGTGTCAGACTTGTGCTCGTCACCGTTGGGACTAGAAACTGGGACCATCGACGACTCCCAAATGTCCGCCAGTTCATCTTATTTCAATACCGTTGGACCCACCAAAGCCAGGTGAGCTCAATATTACCTTATTACTAACTATGTACATAAGCAACAGCCAGGAACTATTGTCCAACATTCTTTTCTCCTTTCTCCCTATTGTCCCTATGTCTATAGTTAAGCTCTCTGGCCGAGTGTATTTACAGAGTGTAGGTGGCCGGACAGTAAAAGTAAGTGATTTTCACGTGTGTCACTCACTGCTCATATTACTCCCCCAACTCCCTTCAGTCCACCACCACTGAGAGAGTCTGGCGCAATGTTAGGGCAATACAACTTTTATGGCATGTCGTAAACGAAACTCTATCTACCTTATGCACATGTACAAACGCTGTCCACCTTTTCCTGTACAGAATGTAAGAGCAACGTGCATTCTTTGTCAAAAATAAACGGGCAACAACTTAAATTGCATCGGTAAACTCTGGTCACACTCACTGATCACCGAGGCAGCCGCTCAAGTCGCCTTCGAAAAAGTCCGCCCACGACGTGTCAGCCCTTTTTTTAAATCGATCCGAGACTTGGTATTAATATCCCCTCAATAATTTAGAAAAACCTGTGCCTTTTAACCAGTGCCTTAATCAAAATGAACTGGTCCAGTCCTAAAATAGGCGGAAAAAACCACATGTGGAATTAACGGCAAAATGGTGAGATCTACAGGCACAAATGTGGACCCCAGGCAACACTGGCTTTAACGTTTATTATCCTGTGGACAGAAACACTTTGAAAAAACAGGGGTGACATTTTGAGCTGAATGAGACACGAGAGTGGACTTTGCTGAGAGAGCGAATTCAGGCGATATAAGAAATCGTACGTGTGTTTGTGTACTTACCACGAGAATGCACCAGCTTTTACTCGCATTTAACAATATGTACATACAGCACAAGGTGGGTAGACAAGAGACATTCGTGCATTCACAGTTTGATGTATTTTACGACTCTGTGTTTTACTTTGCTGGCTCCTTAGCCATTTTTTATTATTTTTTTGTGATCTAACTGTTTTCACTATGCAGTCACTGTGAGATAAAGGGAGACGATGAAATGCTCCCTCCTTCCTACTGGAGAACACAGTGAAAGACAACAACGGAATAGTACATGCCGCTGATACAACACGTTGTGAACAAACAATATAATAAAATACTTACTACTGCGTGCATGCAGTATAACAAGAAGTGCATGTGACAATAGGCAAAAGTATTTTGTAGGGAAGCCTTTTAAAATTTCTCTTTTCTCATTCTGCTCGCTCACAATTCACTTACAGTAAATGGTTATTACGAGAATGGTAGAATGGGAGAGACTATAATATCTCGACTGAAGGAACTGTTACACCATGTTAAAAAATGTCTTATTTCTCGCAGCGGCCATTCTTATTTATGTCAAATTATTCATCATTTCAGGGGACTCATTTCATACGAGTCAGAAGTATATATTCATTTCACTTTATTTTCTCTCGACGATATTTCTTTTTTCACTATCGTCTTTTCACAAATGTGTAGTGAAAGCATTTTCATTTCCATGCTCGTACTTTCTCACAGTGCATAATCGTAATGTTTCTTCTGGTTGGGTGCCCCAGCCGACTTTATCTGGCACAACACGTGTAATAATGCTGACTGAATTAAATGAATGTACGTACATAACTGAAAACTAAGTTTTAATTGAAGTAATAGATGTACATCCTAATACGTACGAAAATGTGTTAATGACAATTTTGCGCCGACCCTTGCATCAACTTTGCTGATTTAAGTTCGTGCATCGTGTAGAGAAAAATTAGCTGCTACGCAAATCAACGAAACATATTAATAAACATTTACAATGAAAATAAGACTTTGCGAGGGCAATCGTAGAACAAATGTAAACGTACAGAATAAGTAGGTTGAGGAAGGAGAAAGAGAAACACTTTTAGACTTTCACGGAGACGGAAACGGAGTACAAATATTTAACCACTGCAAATTTGCATTGATCAGTATTCTGCTGTATGTGTTTGCAAAGTTTGCATGTAGCCATCGTATTTATGAGTGTGCACGACGATAGGAAGTGCCTCGTTCATGTGGCACCGTATTCTAGCATGTAACAGTAGGTTAGCTTACGTGGGCGGGGCTGAGGAAATTATTGCAGTTTAATGATTATACCATTATGCGGCTGTGATGGGCCACATAGTCACTACAGTTTATTTCACTTCATCACAATCCGCATACGAAAAGGTCGTTTCCTGCTCTACGTACATTTGACTCTGTTAATGCGTGTCCGAACACAAAGGGAAGAAATGTTCTAGTAACACACTTGTAACTTAAACTAAGGCTTAAATGACTTTCTACTGAAGGTTACATAAATAAGGAATACTGTCTCTCGAATGACATCAGGATTTAATACTATTTGCCCGACCCTCCTTCTCCAAATATTTATTACAATTTACCAAAGGCTACCTGTTTACGTCTACAAAGACTTTGTTAGTTCTCAAAACACGAACTGTATTGAGTTGAATGTGATTATAAGAACAAAACCAAATAATGACATAGTAGTATAGTTTAAACGTAATATATGCTTGCACCGCGTATAATTCTACGTAACAATTCTGGGTCACAAGGGTTGTTCATTAACACGGTTTTAGTATGTGTGTTGCCTCTTTCCTTTTGCTTTCGGCGATGTGAAAAGTAAATAGTTAATATAAGGATTCAGAGATATTTAGATGTATTGCAGATATACGATGGCAGAAAATAAACTCATGTACAATTCTCCTATTGATTAAATACTTTTTCAAAAAGGATTGTGATTATATCTGTAAGCGCTTGAGGGACAGCACAGGAAGTAGAATTATGTAATTATCACTTTCATTTAATGGAACCAAATTAAACTGTGACAGGAGAGACAGCTTAATCTATCTCAGAATTACAGTCATTAATGTCACACGCTCATCTTCTTGGACTTTGTATTATAATCTCAAATTCGATTATTGAGAGTCTAGTATAGCACTATAACCTCTTATCTTGGGTGGTATAGTCTTCAGAACAAAGCGGGACCAGACTTCGATTCTCAATTGAAAATGTACCATAACGAAACGGAAAAATTTGAATTATTACAAGGAAAATGAAATGAATTTAAATTATATTAGACATTAATAGTAGTAAAAAGTATGTGTCCCTTATTAATACAAATTTTAAGCCGAAGTGAGCAAATTTTTTACAGAGAAAGAGAATCGAACCTGTGATTTTAAAATTTGCTCACGTCGGCTGAAAATTTCTATTAATAACCAAATATTTACTTGAACATAAAGGGGATATTCAATAATTATGTCCCATATTCTTTCTCAAATCACAAAATTAACATGATAACATTGTCCCAGCTTTTTTTCACTTATTCATGTAAATGTATATTTTTTATTTACTATACATATTAGTATTTCTTTGGTGACATCGTCTTACTGGAACACGCTTTAGGCAATGTTGAACGTTAAACTGAATGTTTACGTGAACTGACTGTAGAGTAGAAGCTACTATACATCAGGTCGTGTAGTTGTATTAAATTCGGAGATAGAGTATTTCCCTTTTGGCTTTTGTAATCACGCAACACGAACACAAGCGGGTCTTGGTGTCGATTGCAGTGTGGTGGAGAGTGAGGACTTATGTACTGGTCTTGTCTGCTCTCGCGTAGCATAGCAGCACCCTTTGTCGGACTTAAGATGATATCTGAACAGATTCTATCGAGTGCAAAATAATGAAGCTCTCGTGCTGACTGGCTTTGCTATAGGATTGTTGGCCCAAATAAATACTTTATTACAAGATAAATGGGAATGTTGACAACTTGCCGTTGCTTTCTCATTTCGCTAGGCGTTCTTCTTGCAACTTACACGTAATGGTGAGTGAAGCAAGTCAAGTGTCAACTCAAGTAAGTTGAGTGGTTGTGCATTATGACTTGCCATATTATTTCTTGTCACAGTGATCAATCTTCGCTACTATTTTCCTTCCTTCAGTACAACCGCTGAAAACGCCACACATCTAAAATGCTGTACATCTCCTCGCTTCTGTTTGTATACGTGGAATTCCTTTACAATATGAAAAGTAGCAGAGGATGGCTCTGTGTCCTAATTTCCCCTTACGTTTCAGCAAGCGAAATTCGAAATATTGCGTGGCTTCGCTTTGCATGATAAGTGAAAGTGAAACGTATACCCAGTGATTCGCTGCTGTGTGCTTATTTACCATTCCAACGTCAACACAAACATTTGTTAGTGTTAGCAGTCCAATTCTTACTACTCGAAATCTACTAGACAGAGGCTGATGACTGTGACAATGGGCGAGGTATCCATTTTCTTGAGTCCTACTGAACAAGCCTCGAAATTCTTTCTAAATTAAGAAGATCAAACTGAGAAAACTATTCACGGGAAAACATTTTTTGGGGGGTAAAATCTTGCTATATCCCTTATATGTACAAGGGAAGGGCACAAAGTGTGATATGGACCTGCAATGTGTAAGGAATGCATGTCTTCATCCAAGTTAAATTGTAAGCGCATCATTTGCACCTCGACTTGACCAACATTATTTCTCCTCTAGAAATGTATTCTCCAGGGCCATCTGTATAAATGAAATTCAGATGGGGCTTGCCCCTTTTTGTAAGTAGAGTGAACTCTGGTATCCTCTGTACTCTGTACATGTTAAGCAAAGCTAAGTGGCTGTTGTTAGGTGGTTGATGGAATGTACGGGAAAAGCTTAATTCCAAGTAAATATACAGAGCATTTGCCTTGGGCAGTTCACTTTTTTTTGGTTTTCCTCCAAGGACACAGCATTAAAATCATACGAAAAAGGAAGTAGTAGCCTGTAAGACTTTCTTTAGCTTTCTTGTGGACTCCTTATGATTTTCTCTTTTCAGAAATGATCTAGGGAAAGAATTGAGGGAGAAAGATAGGAATAGAAGTCAAGCGTGGCAGCTGGAAACTTTCCCTTTTTCTCACACTACTAAATAAGGGAGATGAAGTCAGTACATTGGTCGTAGTTAGTTTCTGAGCGAATTCTTACTTATACTTACATCACACGGTATGCTGCTACAGTTTTCCTACGAAGGAACAAATGCACACCTAAATGGAAGAACACTACACTACTTATGTGCTTACCGAGAGAAGAGAAAGTCTGCGAAAGAAAAACTTTAGGGAAAAGTAAATTTTAATTTAGCTGCAAAATGTAATGGTTAGTATATAGTTCGTGGTGGTATGTAGGTAAGTTGGCTCAAGTCAAGTGCTTACATATATCTCTGTGTGCCCCACATACAGGTATATACACCTACAGTAAAGGTAGTCTTTGTCACTGTGCTAATTGTAAACCATTCCCGTTCTTCCTTTCCACTACACGAAATCTTTGCCTTCGGCGTTGCTTCACGTGACAGTCCACGAAATGTTGATATCATCTATGTGACCGGTGTAGTGGGAAGTGAGAACGTGCAATGACTTTGTAAATAAATCGGTTAGCTACAATAGTCAGCGTGTTTGTCTTCATAATGGGCAATCTTTCATCGTAATCATCCATTTGGAATACCACGTTAAATCGCCACAAATACGAATTTAATATTATGAGTATAGAATACAATTTATTTCCAATTTCCACATCCGTGTATTTATCGTTCGTGTAACAATTCTATTTATTTAAATAAAATATTAGTATTTCTAACTTAGTATAAATCTAATTTCACTTTTTGTGAGAGTTAATAAGTAGAATCACCAGTTTTCATTTTGTTGGGTATAAAGAATCGCCCCCAAGGGGTTGTCTGTCACACAGACCATTCTGGTACTAGATAAAAGACAGTGTGCATGCTTAATGCAAATTTTGCATTGAGAACTGTTATCTGCATGAGAGTAGCTTCGGACGACTGTGAATTTTGGAATGTCCAGAGAAACACGGTACGTGAAAGACTTGAATATAGTTAGCCACAAAGCGATTCTTTGAAAGCTTCTGGGCGCTCATTCTTTTCCACATGAAGGAGACGTGAAAGCTAAAGTGACTGGTGGTAAGGGAAGGATTCGAGTTCAGTGCACATTTTCCCTCCATTCGGCTGGTTTCCGTTTCCTCAGTTGGCTCGTGTGACAAAAACGGAGAAATCTCTTTCTCTACTACTTCATCCTTCCACTATTTCACTGCATCTGGTCGCAATCCTTATTAGAATATTAAAAGCATAAACTAAGGGAAACTTGGTAAATGGAATCGAGTTTTTGTCGACTGCAGAGAGAAATATACGCAGAAAATATTATTATGTCGTCTTAGTAAGTGAGTTAAGTTATTTCCACAGATTTCCCTTCACTTCTTGGCTCTTGTACGATCGGCGGATGCATCACTGACTTTCACTCCAGTCACACAGAAAGCTGAATGCACACAATACCTACACAGTTTGGCGTGTATATTAATGAAAGCAGCGGTGCTAGTGGTTATAATATGTAGAAGAGTACTGTGGGAGAATCGCTATTGGGTTACTAGGGGTGCGTCCTATCTTGCATAAATAGAGATAAAGAGAATACTCGGCAGTTGCATGATGACGCTGCTCCGCACTTATCTCGGTGTACGGTCCACGTGTTCTGTTGTCTCCCATCATCTGCTCACCGAAAGCAGGCAACCGACTCGTTGAAACCATACGGCGTGTAATGGCCAAACAGTGCGAGTAGACAGCTATAAAATAAGAGAATTGGCTCAGAATACCTAAACATTATATAACACATAAGCATATAGTATCTATTGTATATAACAGAATATAAATAGTGTACAAAAATGGCAAAAGAGGATATGATATGCTGTTGGAGAAAGAAAGTAGACATGGAAAAGGCAAAGGGAATAACGGAACTGTTAACTTGTTAGCTGCTTTTCTCATTCAGTGAGTGAGTGAGTGAGTGAGTCTGTGTGAATGGCCATGCATACATATTATTATGCACAATCGGAATTTGAGTGGTGGTGGTGCGCTTTTGGGTAAGAAAACGTCGAGTTCACTTCAATTCAGTCGAGAGTTGAGTGACAGACCCTTCTCACTGTGACTGCAAGCAGTGCATGAATTTGAATCGTGATCAAGCACAGTCACTGCCACTACTATAATATTTCTTCTTGTATATTTGTGGTTAAGCGTGCCAGAGTATTCCTTAGGTGCACCCAACTCTCGTAAAAGAGGCAGAGGCTATTAGAGAGTTGTGTGGTGCTCACAGAGTTCACTCGACGAGAGTCTGCTGCTGCTCTTGCCCTGTGTATTAACATTAAGCACTGCATGCCTGTTGTATGCCAAAAGCTTTTATTACAACAACTATTTGCTATTCGTAGGTTGAGAGCCTGAGTGGAGTCAATGCAATGCTGAGACGTCAAACTAATAAGATAGATTGATGTAGATAGACTATAGATGTGGCCGCATGCATGTCTTACTCTATCACATCAAATCATGTCACACTCACTTCACTTCCACTCCCATTCTGAATAACCCTATTACCTAAAACTTCACCTTCTTCTATCCATTAGGTACTTTTCCTTTATCTACTACTTACGTTTCATGTGCCAGTAGATAGACCACAGAGATTGCCGCACATTTCCCATAGCAGCCAAGAAATTCCTTATATTCATAGTGGATATATGTACTCTTTGGCCAAATGGATGCATAGATGGTTAAAAAGTTACAATGAATAGGAAATGAGTTTTGAATTAAATGTACTTACTGAACAGCTGCATACAAAATGGACTGACTGTGTGCATGTACGTACAAGAAAGGATACAGGAGCATGCATGTACATTCGTGTACTTTCCCTGCAGAGAAAGTAAGCACTTTCAATCTAGAATTTCTTGTACTTCTCAATTGCTTTTAGTTCGCACACATAAACTTTGGAAAGTTCTTAGCCTTACTTTTAAGTATGAATGATTTCATTCTCATGACTTCAAGTGCGTCTTGTGTCCTGTTTTTAAAGTTCACAGTCTCACTATCACAACTCTGTCTTTTAATTCACATCCATTCCTCATGGCGCACGTAGAGAGCATAAAAAATAAGTATTCTAAACCGCGTATAAAATATATTCGGTGAAAGGAAACTTTGAATTGCTTCCAAAGGGGGAACCCTACCACGCAGAATTTGCTTCATACTGGATTCAAGAGTCAAAATCATTCACTTCTTATTACTAACCGTTTTAACTACTAATTTACCACATTTATACACATTTTCATACAGTCCTTTCTTTATAGCACCTCTTGGTTACTGTCACACCCTCCTTCATCTCGATCACCCCACATCTTTATTATTTCTTTTTCTTGGAAGCATTTTCAAAACTTATCAAATTTGAACCCTTTTCTCACACTTGTTTGTTAATCGACATTTTCATCGCCCTTACCTACTTATCCTCCCTCAAACCTTCACCTTACTTTATTTCTACTTTATTTTTATACATGAAAACAAACAGTTTGCGTGTGAACTTTGGCGAAAAGGCGGTAGCCAATTATTTGAAAATTCTGCAAGGATTTGGGCTAGTTTTGTGTGTGCGAATTTTTATAGACACCTTGGGGTTTTCCTACAGTGACAGCATTTTAAACGAAATGTTCGCAAAATCAGGTCTCCTGGAAAGAGTAAAGTGAATGACCTTCATTTATTAAAGTTGTAGTATTTGGTCATTAGATGTGCGATACGGTTAGACAGCGTGTCGCTAGTACGCGCGTTTCGTGTTCAGTAGATAAAAAATGTTTTACGATATCAGACAAAAGAGAGTACGTCTTTATGTGCGTTGAACAATTAAATGCCTACACAGTGTGTGCAAGCATGACAGTGAAGTGTGAGAGAGTAAAGTGATGGATGGCCCATGCATGCTAATAAATTTCTACTTGAAAAAATAAAATGGAGTTGGTAAAGTGGAGTGAGTGGAGAGAGTGGAGTGTGAGAGGACACGCAAAATAATTTCCTGGAATGGAAAGTAAGATGAATATGAATATGACTTCCCTCTGCTTGTTCTTCTCTCTTTTTCCTCTCAATCATTCACACTCTCACACAAACCGCTGGCATATCGCATGTTCAGTTTCCCTACTTTCACTTACCTCACCTGACTTAGCAACTGAGAGCACTGTACCCTGAATTCCAACTCTTTGTTTCACATTCATCTAGCCAAACACCGAACGCTGTTCATTTTCCAGTAATAGCAGTTGTAATAATATCTGGAGAGCGAGCCCTGCTTTCACTGCTGTAACTGCCTTTCGGTATAGATAAATAACATTTGCTAGTCCTTCCAACGTAATGGCTTTGTGCGACTCTCACCCGCCAAGTTAAAAATGAACTTGGCTGTGAAGCGGCATTTTGACAAATGTATTCCACATTGAACTCATATACAGGTGCACAGTGCAAGTGCGCCGTAAGGCTACACGAAGGAGCTTGATTGAAAAATTTTCAGCTCTCCTTGTATCTTATCAGTTTGAAAAATCTTCGGGTTCCGGAGAAATAAATTAGCATTCATGTTCCACTTTTGATCGAACTCATAAGAAGCATTGCAGAGCAACGTGAAGGAAAGGTGCACATAAGAGCTATGCAGCTCTCGTGGAGTAGCGGAGCCTAAAAAGATAAGAGATGGTTTTAGTAGTAATGGTGGCTGGGTGGAAAACATTCCCATAGTGTCTCTGTATGGGATCCGAAAAGAATGGCAGCAGATTAAAAAGGAGACCATTAGTCAAGCCAATGCCCTGCTATGCTCTGTGGCTGCTCTCGTATTCTCCCCATTTACGCCGCTCTTTCCACTACGAAGGAAAGTAGACGAAGGTGGAAGGAACTACGAAATACTTGTTAGGCACTCAGCAGTAGAAGTTGTAATGCGCGTACATAGGTACATACTATATTATGGACCATGAATGAAATGAGTCGAGTCGAATGCCTTGCTTTCACTTCAGTGAGTAGCAGCCGAATAAATCAAGTAACTACGTGACGTAGTGAAATAAAACATCAGAATAATAATTACACTGATGTTGATATGAGTTTGCCATACCGCTAGCGCCTAGTCAAACTTATAAATACATTCAGCCTTCCCAGTTGCTGCTGCTGCAGCACCCGCACTCATCCCTACAACATCAAATCGGGTACACCCAACATTCTGACTATAACTCAAATAATTACCTGTCAATAAACACAGAATTTCCAATTAAATACACTATAGTATATAATCCCTACTCAATTATTTATTTAGAGACGCTTAAAACTGAAATCTTTGAATAATTAGAAAACTTTCATGAAAAATATACAGAAACATGAAAGTTCTTATGCAAAGCATCCAAAATTCCCAGTGACCACCTGAACGAACGATAAGGATAAAATCTTCCATCTATCTACGGAAAGAATGAATGGCTCTGCAAAAAGTTTTGTGTGCCTTTTGCACACTTGAACTAATCCCTCGCTAAGAGTATGAAGAATTCATATGGTGATTGTACGAGGACAGAAAGTTTAGTAGCCCACTCGAAGGTTTTTGTGAGTAAAAGTTGTAAATGTGAAGGAGGGGGAAAGTGAATTAGAAAAGTAACGGTTTCATTAGTGTAATGTGAGGTTTGGTCTTATGAATGACGGACTGTCGTCGTATCGGTGGGGCCAGCAACTTCTTCTGCAAGCATTTACACATCAACCTCATAGAACAGTAAAGTGTTGGAACTAATGGCAAGACTGAAGAGGCTAATTGTTAGATAAGACAGTTGCCTGCTCACTTTCTTTCTGTTTTTCACTTCTCTTTTCTGTACTAACAGATTTTTGGGTGGGAAGACTTTTGAAAGATTTCATTTGGTCTCACTCTACTTGCGATCTGGTATACGCACTAGGACCACTCATTCACTCATTCACTCACTGACTCCGTTACTGTTAGTTCTGGTGCTGGAGCACTCACTCAGTCCCGAATTAAGAGACATGGAACACAATAATCATAATGTGTCATGTGAGCTTATCTCGAATACTTGCACATTGTAACTCACAGCCACCGTAAGTGCTACTCGTGTTTCCTCAACTCCTACGACTACTCTCTCCGTGGACAACCACTGCAGCTGTGGCCATGTGAGTGCAGAACACAATTCCGATTTCTGCACGACAATCTCTCTTTAATATCACCCCCCAACAAATCTATGTGCTAACGAGCACATTTTCAGTTCTACTCATAAAATAAAGCTAGACGTGCCCTTTTCCTTGCTCACTCCTAATACTAATAATAAGAAAGCCATTCATGAATTCTCATAGTTTCTCATTCCCTCACCACCATCCACTTTTACTTCTTTCTCTTGGCTACACGTAGCCACAGAGCTAGCCAGCCTTCTGCACAGGAATGAAAATCAACTGAAGTGCCTAAGCGAACAAGTAAAGAACATTATCGAACTAATGCCAAATGGAGAGCACTTGTAAAATGTATAAACTGGCTCGCTCCTAGTCTGTACATCATTAAAAGTCTTCGCGACCGTCTCCTCTCACTTTTATGACAAATGGCCCAATCAAAATGGCCAAACTTCCTCACACATGTACACACACACAGTCACACACGAGTTTTCCATAATATTTTCATTTTCTTATTCTTATGTACAGCTGCTTTGGAAGAGGAGAAAGCAAGGGACAGTCCACAAACAAATTTTCTTATATTTTCCCCTATCGAATATATAGTACATAGTAGGAGTGCACGCTGTGGTCACCACTTTATTTAATGCGGCCGTATAACTGGGAAAATAGTACGTGGGCTCGTAAAACAAAAGAAATGGGTTTGTATTGCCGAATTGACTTCTCTTTGGCTTGACTGACTGTTCCTTCACTATATCCTACATTCCACTGTCTACATTCCATATAGAATTTACGAGTATTACGAGAGACTCGTCTTCTTAGTTCGCTGTGCAATCTAATACCACTTGGCTAACTGCGGTTCGCTGATAATAAAATACATCATTGAGCAAAGAGAGGAGAAAATAAAGCACAATAGGAGTCCGCCGGCGAACCACCATAGCAATACACTTGTTTATTTATGAGCTGCCTATTTATTTAGTGGGGCTACGCATTGTCTTAGAGAAGAACTCATATAACCACAAGGTCCCCACTACAATCAAGTCAGAGCTAAAGATGTGCACCCAATTCATTGTAACATCTTATTCTCTTTTATTACGACCAGTCACTCAATTTTCTCCGAGTCCATTGTAATTGTCACACCGTCAACAGTAGAGAGCAGTGGCAATGTGCCCTGTCGCCCTGTGCTGTGAATTGTATCGACGAGTGGAATATCTTATTTACTACAGCGGGGACGCAGCAGCAGCTGCACGTGTTCCCCCGCAGTGGATAGAAATTCTATTGAGTGAGAAGTAGTAGTATATAGCGAGTGAGTACATGAATGATGGAGTCCGTATTATATAGTTCTGTGTGCATACGGTGAACACATTACGCTAAAATAGAGAAGAACAATTGGATATTGAGAGAAGAGAGAGTTAAGCAGTTGGAGCAACATAAAGTTGTAAAGAAGTTGTATTTATTATTGGGACGGCTGCGGTTGGTTGGTTCTGAGGTAGAAAATGAAACTTATTGACTTAAGTTGCCTTCTCCTTTGTCTTCTGTGGCTTGGCTTGACTTTCCTTTCATTCCGTTTTGATTGAACTTTGGAGCATTACAGACAGTGTCTTAGGAACGGGTGGGAGCAGTCCAAGCGCACCAGTCAGTCGAGTGCACACAATGGAACTTCTCCTTCTCCCGTCATTCTATTCTGTGCAACTTTGGAGCGTGCCACTGCATTCCTTTGTCCCGACAACCGTTACACTGCTTTCTCTCTGTGTACGCACACCATCATCTCAGGACAACACTTCAATTCACTTTCTCCTTTCGATCTTGCACGAATTCCAAAGGTGCGCCGTGCAGCTTGAAACAATAAATTTCGCTATGAATACGTATTTAGGTACTCATTGTGATTATTCATCTGTCGCCTCGTGTTCCCATCTCTCTTCTGAATAGGAGGCATTATAGGCCAGCATAAATTCTATCTGCTAATGCATAGTTGTCTTGGTTCAACATGGTCTTGAATGTGAAAGTCCAGCGGGGCTGGCCTATGTAGCTCTCTCTCTCTCTGCACCCCTAATATCCCGAACAATGGACAATTCAGCTCAAAAGGCACATTACAAATTCCTTGGAACATTCATTGGATGTAACCTATTAAATGACAGAATAGAGGAATTTCCTCCCTTTAGAAAATATGAATGCATATAAATATCCTTGTAATATTAAAAGTAGAAGTAGTAGATTCACATGCAGTTCGTGTTGCAAAGCGTTTATGCATATAAAAGAATTTATTCGAAATTCCATTGAAATGGATATCAATTGAATATCGTAATATAAATTTTCAAATTTCAAAGTTAACAAGGCATGTACTACAATGACAATGCTTAATAAATATTATACAATGTACTCCCAATGACTAATTATGTGATATTGCTTTATGGAAATTGCTTTCACATTTTCAAAACACCTTGTAGCACATATTAGTTACGGAATTTTATTTGAAGTCGGCATTATGAACTTAATTAACTTGGTTCTTTTGAAAATGAATTTCAATTTTTAGGCACAAAATTGCTTCTTCTTTCGTTGTGTGCAAACTCATAACCTGGATTGTATTCTGTTCGGATGTGTGTGTCTGTGTGTTTGTTTGAGTGCACTCTTGTAAAGATATCTCTGCACTCTGCACTCATGAAATGTAGTAGAGACAAAAGTTTTGGTTGATTACGAGATCCTTGAGTGGTTTCCTGCGTTGGTCTCCTTTGTAATCTAGAATCTTAACAATCTCATCATTTCCCCATTCTTCTGCTCTGCTTGTCTGATATCGTCCAAGTCTAATCTCCCAGAACTTATTCTTATTACTCCATTGTATAAAACTTTCACCGACCTGACAATTTACTGGTTTTTTACTGATACCTATGGTCAACTCACAGTGTCGTCATAAAAACGCCACATTTCTTGGTCTTTATTTCAGTATGTGTTTCTGCATATATATTAATTCCAATGGTTAGCACACAATATGCGCATTTTGTGTTCTTTCAATTTGTGTGAGAAACATTTATAACGAAAAAAAATTAAGTTTTCTCAAATAAAATAGGGAATCCTAAATTCAAATGTGAAGTCTGGTTTCAAATGATGGAATTTTTTGAGCGGTTACACTGGGAAGCTTTCCAACGGGAAACAAAATAAGAAATACGAAGGATTTCATTCTGAAATATCATAAGGTAGCCATTTTGATGGTATTTCGATATAATTTTCGAGTTTCTGGGGAGCTTGAGTCACTAAAGCCCCAAGGCATCCCCCTGCCAGCATATATTGTAGAATATACTAGAGGGGGATGTGTAGGAGTATTAAATTATGCTTAAGGAACGTCCATAAACTGCGTGGACAAAATTAGGGGGTTGGGGGTACCGAATATGTCCACGCTGGGGAGGGGGTTCTAGTATGATGTCCATAGTGACACTTAGTTGCGACATTTCTAAACAAAATGAAATAATTAGTTCGCCTGAATCTGTAATGGNGTATAAATGGATAAACAGTGGGTGGACAGGAGGGGGGGGGGGGGGGGGGTTGGCGCCAAAGTGTGCATTACGAAACCCTGATCGATGATCCTATTACAAGCATTCTGATGACATACTGTAGAGCATAGACATTGAGCGCGAGAGGTGTTCATAAATGTGTTCATAACACACCTGCGGCATCAATATCAAGATAGGCAATTGTACAACAATGCAGTAGGTCACTTTTGACCTCAGAAATTAAGCGCACCATATTGCCTCTCACAGTCAAGGTGGACACACACCCTTAAGAATTTTGAGCCAGCTTCTGCAGATGCTAAAATTTCTGTCACTAAATCCTTGAAATTAGAGTTTGGAAATGATTTCTTAAGCAAACTAATAAGGATTTGAATTAAAAAGGAGATTTGACCCACAACCCACAGTACAAGTACAAATAAGAAATGTATATTTGAAGAGGAAAGACAGGGGGAAAGCCTGAGGGCTGCACGGAAGGGTTCAGAAGCAACGCTATACTTCATCAGCTTCTATTTCTGTCGTAAATGCAGAGAACATTTTCATGTAGAAGAGGGAAGTAAGTGGAGAGGAGTGGTGGCTGAATGTCTTTGTTTTGGGAAATTGCTGGAGCAAACTAACGAGAGTCATGAGAGACAAACAAAGACAGAAAACTATTCTTACGAACGATTGAATGAAACTAGGCAAACAATTGGCACACACCAAAGCGTTCATTTCACTTCTGTCTTTCCTCCTTTGGTGGAACTGAGCTGAAAGGCTGTCGTCGTTTCATTCCCCCTCTCACTCAAATCTGCTGGTACTTTCACTCTAAATGCTCATACAACACTCACATTCGAAAGCCCTATCTGCAAATAGCTAATAATATCTCCTCGACGATTTCCACGTTGCAAGTAGAAACACACACAGTCAGTCATCACAGTCATCAGTACGGTTGACGGTAGAACTCTTGCCTGAACACAACATCCTCCGTCTCTTCGGAAACAATATCGCATTTAATGCACTGGAATTCCCCAATAGAATGGATGTTTAGCCAAGCAACCGTGTGCATTCTTCCATGCATTTCACTGCCACTTATATGAACCTATTTATGTGGGCTTGTGCTGTACGCTTGTTCTACCAGATACGATAATCTTCCCAGAAACTTGAATTTCAATAGTCTGCTGCTGCTGCTGCTCTAGAAATTCCTCTTTTTACAAGCACTACACCAGTTTCTGGGAAGGGCAATTAAAATATTCTACAGAAAATGTTTACATTGTCTTCCTGGGTTGTCGTGCACGTAACCTACGTGTACAATGGTGAGTGTGTCCCCTCTGAATATGAAATGAATGGTTTAAAGATCTAACGTTCAATCAGTTCCAAAGGTGAACCTGGTTTGTTTCTCTTCCTGCCTACCCTAAATTTTTAAATGGCAATACCGCACTGCGATAATGAAATATGAAAATTCAGGCATACGAAAAGTTATGTTTTATTAAACTGTCACTTCAAACAGATTATTGTTCGAGGCGACATGTAACTTTTTGCTGTATGCCGTGAGACGAAATATTTATAGTGCATGTCAGTTTAGAAAATAATGTAGCACGGTATGTGCACGCGTGCTTTTGCTACCCAACAACAAAAACGACCTACTGAAATAATTTAGAATTCTACTCGTTGATTTCATTTTGTTTACAACGAAAAATAAAAAAGTCATAGATTGAGTTGGGAAAAGCTTATTTTCTACTTCTACATATAGTAATCTAGTAGTTGGATTCCCCCGGCGGGGATATCACCATGTAAATAAGATGTGGACTTGAATTTGAAGGTAGAGAGAAGTGGTAGTGGGCTGCGTGCCGATATTGGATGAGGTTCAGTGCATTGATCCGTAGCGTGTGCATGAATGATGCGTAGAGTAGCTAGCTATATAATGGATCAAATAGTTATTAGAGTAAAATGTAGACTGGAGGAAAATCTTCCGTGATCCGTGAATTAGACGACGAGAAGGGGCTTTATTGGAAATTTCGTGGTCGTGGAGCTTTATTGAAAAGTTTGTTTGCCTTAAAAGTCAAAGCAAGTCTGTCTGTCTCTCTCTCTCTCTGGTTCTCTTCTCATTCTGTCTATTCAATTATTCGCCCTTAAGACAAGACACAGAGCACGCAGCCAGAGACGACTTCTGATTTCCTTTGTGCAAAAGGGCAAATGATCCACTAGACTCGCCCTCTTCCACTTCTGAAACTGACGTGAGCCTCACCGACTGCCAACTCACTCACTCACTCACCAAGTCAGCATCCCATTGCCACACAATATACTCAGATACAGTTGCAATATTTCTTTGTTTACACCGAACAGATAGCAATACATAATATTATCACGAATACAGCAAATATATATTACGCAAGGTTGGTCGGAAATCCTTTAATACTACAACCACATGCTTATTATTAAACTCTCACTGCTTTCTACTGTCTATTTGTTAGTTAGAGACGTAGCTCACATATTCAATCACAATGTAATAAGTATACGGTAGATCATGCAGATTATGTTTGTGCATCGTATGCACAGGAGGCCTATATTCACCGTTGCATTCATCCAAATGAAGTTCATTTGATCTCTCTTTGTGATTATCCCATATAGAATACGCTATCTCTCTCTCGTGTAAGTGGAGCACCACTACCCTTCAGTTATTTTGAAAGCACGCACAGACGCTGCTAAAATTTAACTCAATATTTCCAAAGCATATATTTATTACATTCGTGCTATCAGAATACAAATTGGATTTTGTGTTTATACTTTTAGCATGTGACCACTGTTTAACTTTGTGTGTTGGGTTCGGGCCGGAAAAAGGGATGTTTTCTTGTGATCTGACTGAAAGACAAACGAAAAATGTAATTTTTTAAATGAGTGACCCTTTGGCCTGATTCAGTTTGTGCGGCGAAAAGAAAGGACAAAGGTTGTATTGCGATGGCTGGACCGGATCAGTTGATTGTCAGAATTAAAGAAGCTACATTGGAAATTCTGTTGTGCAAACGAATTTAAAATATTTGCAGGGAGAAAGCGTGAGTTGAGTTTGTAGCTGGTCTTTTGCGTAGGGACGTAAGTTGGATGAGTGGGTCGCTTGATGCTTGGCCTATCTCGTGAACATTTAATCAGTGTACATGGCTTGCTGTTGCCTCAGCTTACCTGATTCCATGGACTCCACTTCAGTTGACTAAGCCAGTTTGACGGTGCTCTGCCCTTCACTCTCCTCGACTCTCTTACTTAGTCCAAGTCCAAGTGAAATGAAATCAAGTCTTCGGTGCTTAGACGTGCTTCACAAATGTTCGCAAGTGAGCATTTCGAGCAGCGACAACCAACAATTTCATAACTTTGTCTGAGGACTTACTCTCGATGTGACTTGTTATAAGTTCGCGCTCCGACGACTTTACACACAGCCATAAGTATCCATCTAGTAAACAGAGCGGAGAGGTGCGTACCGTATTAAGTTTTAAGCATCTCTCGATGCACGAGACGGGAACACTTTCTGGGATGCTACATAAACTATGTCATCAAAATATGCGTTTTTGAACTTGCCCCCCCTCCATACGCTTAAAATCATACTTTATGCACATAAATACGTTAATATCGCGTGGAGGGAGAAAATCTGTTTTAGAAAATTGTAATAAGATGAGGACGAGTTTATGTAACACCCCTTTAACACGGTTGACATTTCGATGTGAGCAGCGTATTCGTCATTCGTGTATGGACCAAGTGTTTGTGAGGATGTTGAGAATTGAGAGTTGGTTGGCTGACTGTGAGCTTCGCTCGATGCTGTAATTGGAAGCTTGAATCTCTTAATATTATAGAAGTGTGTTCCAATTAGGATAACTTTCACCCTCCGTCTACTTCAAAGTCGGATGTTTTTGGGCCAAGTCTTCCATTGTGCAAATACATAGTCGTATACATTAGTCTGCATTATTTTAACTGTTTCTTTTACGTTGGTACTTACTCAACTTTCGTCATAACGTTTATCTCTTTTTGACGACTGGGCTCCAGCCTCTGCTAATAGAATTTCATTTCAGCTACAGGTGTAATCAAATTTGCCAATTTGTACTGTGAGCACACGTTAACTCACTGCTTCAGCCCACTTGAGCTTTTTCTCATTTCTATCAATCTTTGGCTCATGCACTCCTTCTGCCATCTCAATTTCTACTCCAGTTTTACTTACTTAAGTAGGCAATGGGAAAACTAAAATCTGTACTTTGAATTGGAAGCTACCAACATGTTCACAAATAAATTGTAGACAAACGTCTCATAGCTAGGGAATCCAAACCCGGTTTTTTCGGGTATTAAAAACCGGGTAAAACCCGGGTTTTTGGGTACCCGGACTCGAATGCTGTCAAACCCGGGTTTTCGGGTTTTATGGCTAGCATATTACTGCCTATAAAAATGCTATATTCTGTAAAAGTAGAGAAAATTGAATGTGGAAATTTATTTCCATATCTCCCGTCCCACGGAATATCGATGATTCCCGGGTTTTCGGGTACCCGGACTTGAATGCTGTCAAACCCGGGTTTTCGGGTTTTATGGCTAGTATATTACTGCCTAGTAAAAGTAGAGAAAATTGAATGTGGAAATTTATTTCCATATCTCCCATCCCACGGAATATCGATGATCTTGCACCACAAATCTTGTGCACATGCTATGGTGCGAGTAGTGATTCCTATTACTTATGTTTATATTAACTCATGTTAAAATAACGCTGATGTATTTATGTGGGTAAATTAGCGAAATAAGACCAACAGTATGTTTGATTCAAAATTTTACTCTTAAATTTCCAAAGTCCCATTTGCTTTGAACGTAATCCGTAAGACAATATATACTGTATATGACGTCATATGACGAAGTTTCTTTGTTAAGTTCACATTATTTCATTTGACGGGGACTAAAATGATAATATACATTTTTTCAAAGTTTCAAAGGGATATTTTCTGACCCTTAAAATGTAGAAGTAGTAAAATTAAACACGATTTAAATTTTTTTAGAATCGACTAGAAATAATTTTTATAAGTTTTTAGCCCAATTTTTAGAAACGGGTTTGAACCCGGGTAAAACCCGGGTTTTCTCACAGACAAATCCGGACTACCCGAAACCTGGTCTTACCGACTCGCTGCCAACATTAAATTATGTAAAACGTGGAGCCAGTTAGATGTAAATACAATTATTTATTAACTAATCCTTTATGTTGGCGCATTTTGTTATGTCCCAGTCATTGAGACCTGGTAGTAGTTGTTAAAAATAAATAATTTAGGAAATCAACGTCGCCCGTCGCCCCACAATTCATGCAACGGCTCACTTTTAGCAATTACTGTATCGTTCGTATTAATTATGTTATTTTCATTAATTACCGCCGGTTGCCGATAAGTGAATTACCGCTCCTTGCCCTTATCAATAGTTAAGTGCCTCTGATTACAGGGAAACAGTACTACAGGTAGGACATATTAAACCAATAAATTAATAGAGAGAAAGAAAGAATATTTACATTCACATTCAACATTGATTGAGTGTCAAAATCAATCATTTTTAGTCAGTAAATTGAAAGCGTAAATTATTTTGTGAATAGGATTCACGTTTAAATCAAAAAGCGTCATTTCGTGTTTTGTTTTGAAAATATTCCTCAACATAATTTAAGAATCAAGAGTTTGATTGAAGTGGTTATTGAGAGGGAGTAATTATGACAGTGTAAGTGTAAGAGTATTATTGTAAAGGTACAATTTAATTATTACGCCGTCGGTCGTTTATTATTATATTGATGACGACGACTGTCTCCAAGAGCGAACTCTTATTGTTAGTGAGTTATTTACTTAATGAAATTTTAATTGATTGTTGGAAAGAAAGCAAAGTGCTTGTTTGTCTCAGAGAATTGATAAATTAACTACTAACTAATTACAGATTGAATACAGAGATGGCTGGAGGTGCTTGGTGCCCTAAGGAACCCATTAGCATTGGATCTCGTGAATGGATTCAGGTAGTTTATTGTTAATAATAAATGCGCCGTGTGGCTGCTAACATTCCTCGGCAGAAAATTACAAAGACTACTTAATTACTAATAAATTAATGTTTTCATTTGGTTGGTTGCAGGTTTCGCTGAATGGAACTCAGTTGCTGAGTGCTGTGCAGCTCCAGGGACGCTTTGACCACGGCCGAGGTCAAGAGTACACGGAAGAGTTTGAGATCGAGTACTGGAGACAAGGCATGCAAACGTGGAGAAAGTATTATCGATTCGATGGAAAAACCGTAAGTGAAAAACTGGCTCTGTACAATTACACCTTAAATTCCAGTATTGGCGTTGAATAATATGAATGTGACGTTTTATGCGTATGAATATTATTTCAAAATATGGAGATGGATGAGCTTTCAATAAAGGAGAAAGTTTTTTGTGACCTCCACTGTCCTTTGAAAACTTATAATTTATAGAAATCCACTACAGTACAATTTTCGAACCTAACTATCTTACAGAGTAAAATGCATCTGTTAAACGTGTTAAACTAAAAAGAGGGGTGGGTTTGTGGAGAACTCAGCTATTTCCAATAAGACAGATTTGGAAGGTTGACGAAAAGACGCAGTCCGTAATCAGGAGTCGTATTAGTTCAATAATAGATACTTAGCAATAAAGAAAAATGTTTGCTGTTTCCTCAAAAGCAAACTGAAATAGTATAATTGTCTGTCAAAATTTAATCCCTAAATGTAGCACAAGAAAGCGATCATAACAATGTGGCGGCTAAAGTTTTTGAGTTCACGAACTTCACCCTTAAGGCACTAAAACCAAAAACTAGTCATAATTAGTGTATTTATGGAGATGCATAATTGCTTTAAACCCATAACTTATCAAAATCAATCCCAACTTGATGTTAGTGCTAGATCGTTAACTTCGAAAACAAAATATACACAAAAACTGTAATAGGATTTTATGAATTATGTATTCGAAAGCCAGAGACAGAACTTGTTCCTTAAAAAATTGTGTGTTTAATTATTAGGATTTCAACGAAATATTAGAAATTGCAGTATT